>JASIRB010000863.1:0-33488 GCA_030323885.1 Branchipolynoe longqiensis | reverse complement strand
CGCCCCATGGCCCGCAGTGGAATATGTGTGTGACGCAATGCGCATGTCAGAACTGCCAACGCACGCATGTGTAAAGCGAATCTCACCTTAAAGCTGCATAGTTCGATGAAAACATCAAATTTTCAAAACCAAAAGAATTATCTAGATTTGATTCTATATATCTCACTTAAATACTGGTGCATTTATTTAATATTTGTCGCCACATAGAAAGGAATACCGAGGCAAGTTAATAGAACCTGTTGTAAAAATATACGGATTTTCAGTTAAGAATTATATATTGGCAGAGAGCATTATTATTCTTGGACGATGGAGTGGGAACAAGGTTATGTAAACTAAAAGCAATAGAATCCCACTCCCATTGTGACATGAGAGAAGCTATGTGAAATATGTTCATACATGATGCTTAAGATTAATGAAGAAATGGTTATATAAGAAACAGTTCAAGGTTGATGAAATGTTCCTCTGTGTATTCATAAAGAATGCAATTGGAAAAAAAGGACATTTTTGGTAATATATATATTTATATATATATATATATATATATATATATATATATATATTTGTAACTGTTGCAACTACCTGTTCACCCTTGACCACTGGGCGGGCCCACCACAGCCTCATTTGCATATGCACCCAGGGCCCACCTGCAGCTGAGTTGAGTGACAGCCACCACCACTGGGGGGTGGCTCCCACCCCAGATGTGGGGGTGCCTGATTGGCTGACTGTGGGACTGCTCAGTCACCCATATCTACCTCGGCCCTCTGACCACACCAGCCTCATTCTGAGATTAATTAATTATTCAAGACTCTGCTTCAGACACACTGAAGAGAAATCACTCTACTCCTGGCTCTGGAGTGAGACACACCTACTCTAGAGCAGGACCCCAGCCACTCTGTCTGATGCTAGCTAAATTTATATATTCCAATTGAGTGTGTACACAGCCATAGGACTCCTGTCCCATGGGTTGTAGGCACTGCTTTCTATACAGGCTGAAGTAGTAATGAGATACTGTGTGGACAGAAGGTAAGGAGTGTGGATGATAGGTCACTAGTAGGTGGACAGGAGTTGATGCCAATAAAGCACAACTTCTCCACTGTTTATCTGTGTGACGTGTCTTCATTCTTCCTTAGTATTGGTTAATGAGTTGATAGTCGGTATTTGAATAACAGCATCACAGGTGATATGAAGGGGGAGAGTTTTATAGTATTATCTGGTGTTCATGCGGCAGAGCTTCCAGTAATATTATACTGTTATTGCAGAAGTCTATGCTGTTCTAATCTCCGACATCGGCGATTCCAGTATCAAAACCACACCTTTGCTTAGTTTTTCAGTTCATACAACTGAACATGTGGGGAGAGGGAGGGGTGCTGAGGTCTGTGATGTATGAATGACATCATGGGTGGGATTCCCTCATCACATGACCTAGAGGAGTTCCTCACACACATTCCGGAAAATTCAGGGGAACCACTCAGATGTCACCCATGGAAAACTCTCAATTTAACTGTTAAATTCCATTAATCTACATGATTCAATAAATTATTCACAAAAGAGTAGCTGGTTTTAATAAATAAACATTTGAAGTATAAATTTAGCATTTTAACTTGCAAATTCTGACATTATTCTCTATATGGTTGTGTCAGTCAGCCCTGTCAGTGCTGCTGGACTAACTACTACAACACAGCAGGGGCAACCAACCCCAGCACTCTCCTCCCACATACTCGGTTGCACAAACTGAACAACCAGATAACGGTGTGCTTGGAGAGCATTTGTCGGAATATGGTTCCCATCTCCATGGCCTGGACTAGGTCTATTTAAGGGTAAAACTGGAGAACCATAACTGTGTTAAGCAGATGTGTGTGAGAGGATCGCCTGGTCTGAACTAAAATCTGAATAGTTGAAAACTTGAATTTTCCTTTTCATCAGTGCACCACCATTTTCCGTAGAATGTGCGGTTGACCAAAATAGTTCGGCCTACCTGTTATTGGTTGGACAGAAGTCCTGACTTTTTAATTAATCAAATATCCGTACTTTTTCAAATAAAACCAGCCACCAGAGAAATTGCCTTGTTAGTGTTATATGTTCTAATGGCCCTGTCACACTACAACGTAACAGGCCAGCGAGTGGGGAACGTAGAAATCACTTATTTACCTCGAGATACATCAAAATTTCAGGGCCAAGTTGCAACGTAGTGGACGTCCGCAAATACGTCAAAACATGGTGGAGAAACAGCAGATGTACGTTAGACATATGTTAGACGTACGCTATGCGTACATTTTCAATACGTTGTCAATACACGGACTGTACGTTTCTGCCTGCTTTAATTACGCCTGACGTAGTTCAACATATGTATAACGTATGTGTAACATATGTCTAGCATACTCAACATGTCTAATGTATACATAGCGTATGCTAACATATAAGCCACACATTGTCTTACGTCAAGCTACGTCAAAAGTTTTGGACATGTCCAAAACCTTGACGCGCGCTGGCGTAACTCGACGTAGCCTGACGTATCTCGACGTAACTCGACATCTGCCTAATGTATGCATGACGTAACTCGGCGTACCTCAATGTAATGACCAAAATTCACCTACATCGGCTCAGGTTAGCTCGTTACGTCGAAGTGTGACAGGCCTATAACAGAGCCACCATTGCGTAGTCTTTGACTCGGATCATGTACTTAATTCGGGGTTATCCAACATTTTCAACATTTTCAGTCATACCAACATACAACCGAGGGGAGGAGAGGTGTCAGACAAGTATGATTTTTAACATTTAATAAAATGTTGATATTTTTCAGCAGACCTTTTTTTGTATATGTTGATGAAAGTTGCATAGTCCGATGGTTTTGAATTTCTGTATTTCTTCTGAGATAAATATATTAGATCGATCACTAGTATTTATTTTACATTAGTTCAAAGTTACTTTTAATTTTAAAGGTAAACATTTGAGATATTTTGAGTGCAAACATGGAAAAATTAGTTATGGCAAGCTTGCCAAAACTCTGACACCATAGACTTCTGCAGTAACAGTTTCTGTTAAATTGACTCAGTATTACCTTCTACGCAGAAACAAATGCTTAATAAGTGCATCAATATCTAAGTTAGATATGTCAAATCAAATCTAGATAATTGGTTTGGTTTTGAAAATTTGATATTTCATCGGACTATGCAGCTTTAAGCAGGGGAATTTTCAATCGCGGACAAATGATCTTCCTCATTCCACTGCTCCTTGCCCTACCCTAGTAATGCCCAGTGCCAGGCTAGGCAGTAACAAGCATTCATTTTTTGTGTATGTCATCGGCTTGACTTGACCGGGGTTTGAACATAGAGTTCGAATCCCATGACCAACCAAAATGGGAGGTGGATGCTGAACTCATTCGGCCACCCCATCTAGGCCTGTAGTAATATGTCGATGTGTGCAACATCGGTGGGAAAGGGGGTGGGGGGGTCTGGAAAAGTAGTACTCTTTGCACTACCGTGAAAATGTTGAAAACTTTGGACGACCCTTTACCAACATTGACATATATCCCATTTCTGTGTCGTGTGGAATAACAATGGCATTCAAATGTAATCTTATTTAAAGTTCCATAGTCCGATGATTTTGAGTTTCTGTCATTTTTCTGAGATTAACATATTAATTTGATTGTTATAATCTACCTTACTTTAGTTTTAAGACACTTTTATTTTAAATAGCTAACTTTCGAGATATTTGAAACATAAACATGTCAAATTAGTTTTGGCAAGCACGCCAAAACTCTGACACCATAGGCTTCTGCAGTAACAGGTTCTATTAAATTGACTCAGTATGCCCTTCTATGTCGCAACAAATGCTTAATAAGTGCATCAGTGGCTAAATTAGATATGTTGAATTAAATTTAGATAATTGTTTTGGCTTTGAAAATTTGATGCTTCATCGGACTATGCAGCTTTATCTAACCACGTTAGGCGTGTAGGCCTACACACCGCGGTTTGTTTTGTTATGTGCGAGGTTTTGTTAAAGGGTTTGAAGCGTTCATAAATAACCAGCCTGTGAGTGTCAGCTTACCAAACAGCAGCCATTGTTGTCGTGTATTGTTCACGCGGTCAGTCACCTGGGTGGTTGGTGGGTAAAAAAACAACACGGAGCTGGACACGACCCGTGTGTCATCTCCGTGTGGATGAAGAAGTGCGGAGTGGCACGAGCGTGACGTAACCCAGCGGGCCCATTGAAGGTCAAGGTCAGGGTTCAGTGTGTGATGTGGTGTTAGAGCTGACACTGTGCTTCGTGCCAATCAGTAACAGTCTGCACTGCACTGCTCGGAGAGATGGAAACATTTATTCTATTCATTCTATTTATTCTATTCATTCTATTCATTCTATTCATTCTATTCATTCTATTCATTATATTCATTATATTCATTATATTTATTCTATTTATTACATCTTTTCCTTCCATCTGCTACATCTCTCATATCTATTATATATTCTATTCATTCTATTCAATATATTCATTTTATTCTGTATCAGGTATGCATTTTATTCTGCATCAGGTATGCAGGTATTGCAGGTATAGCAATACCTCAGGGAGTTTGACGCCCCTGCCTTGCAGAGTTGTAAACCACTGCCTTGTGGTACAGGTTTTTGACAGAACCGAAGGCTAAGGGAGCAAACCCTAAACAGAAAACCATGTCACTGTGGCAGCATTAAGGGCAGTTGATGTATGGAACTCCCAACATCTCTTGACCAGCCACTGCAGGGACAAATAGTTTTGCGCCTGTCTTGACATGTTCTTGCCGGTGGGAAGCCTCTATTTGCTCCCCGAGAGAGTACCGCTGGTAACTTGCAAAAGCCAGCAGCACTTCAACACTTTTGCAGGCAGCTTTCATGAAATGAATCTCCGGTGGACTGGACACCTCATGAGGATGTCATCAGACAGGCTACTAAAGCAGATCCTCTATTCTCAACTGTCTTCTGGCTACAGAAAGAGAGGGCGCCCTCGTCTCTGGTTCAAGGATACCATCAAGAGAAACCTGAAGCTGAGAGACATTAAGACCGACTCATGGACGCAACTCTCACAGCAGAAAGCTAAATGGAGAGCGGCAGTCAAGTAATGAAAGCAGTCTTTGTCGCATCGCGACCAACAGCATGATGATGATGATGATTCATTTGATTTATTCTATTCATTCTATTTATTCTATTTATAATATTATTATATTCACCATTTTTGTTATAATTCACTTCACTCGGACAAACTGAAGACAAGGCAGGTGCATATGAGTTTTAACAAGTAAACTTTACTCAAATAAGTCAGTAACTCATTCGAGTTGGTCATGTATTGTATCGTTCGGCTGGCAGTGGACCAGTGAGTACTTAGTCGTTTCAGTGTATAGCTTATAAGCGAACACGCCAGATGTGAGTGACGCGATCAGGAACCTCTTCATGAAGTCGATCACTAGAAAGGTTTCAAGCCTAACGAATCTGGGCTTGTACAGGTCTGATCATGTATTACATCAAGCGGTCGACATTGGACCAATCTTAAAGGTAGTGCAACTTGAACTTATCAGTAATTAGTCGTGGCAAACATAGACCATAGATGTGAACAAACCAACTGGTCGTCATGTAATTATGAACCTCATTATGAAGTTGATTACAGGATAGGGGTAAAGCCTATCAAATCATGGGTTGCACCAAGTACAAGCCTTAAGTCAGCATTAGTATATCAGTTCAGAATATCATCTTAGTATCATAGGGTCAAGTTGTATTTATCATTGGGGAGAATAACAGTATAAAGGTAGCGAAAACAGCGCTCAAAACAGCAAAGAACCGAGCGCTGTGGGAGCTGATGCAATAACTGATGTGTTCAGGTGAGCCTTTACTGCATTACTGCGCCATGTGCCGACTTGCATAATATTTTCAATATCTAGGCCTGCTGCCTGCCAGGCTTGAGTGGCCCCTCTTCTAAGGCTATGAAGGGTATAACCGTTGTCATGACCGAGTGCTGTCATTGATGTGATTTTAAGGGCTCTTAGGAGTGTGGGTGCTGTGAGCAGTTCTCCCGATGGAAGCATGAAGGCTGGTGCATCTTCATGAGGACTCATGGTTCTGGCATAACTGATCCACGCTCTTAGTGGGCAGCAGTGGGAACTATTCAGGGCTGGCAAGTAGTATTTCAAGTGATCGCCATTTCTGCTAAGTCTTCCTCATGTTGGAAGAGAGCCATACAATTTGCTTGAGGGAAGGCTGGGTGGGCAGCGATACAGCGGAGAGCCACAAAATATTCAGGCCAAGTAGCTTCTCCTTGCGAAATTTTCTTGCAAGCATCTCCACGTACAATGCGAGTATGTGGAAAAAGTTCCATATCTTTAGGTTTGTGTAAGGCAGGTGTGGTCTCCAATAGAAGGTCTGCCGTCACTGAGAAGTGTTGAAGTGCGGCTTGTTGGTGTGTCAGCTGTTGGTGGATGTATGTTAGGCATTGTTGAGGGTCTTGAGAGCATGCTGTAACGGTCTGCTGTGAAGAAAGCGCACCGTGATCGTAGATATGAGTGACCGATGGTGTGATGCCGCATGGCATGGGTGAGATAGTTGTGAGTGAGTGTGCATATCCTGGTGCTGACGGGAACGCACAGCACAGAGTTTGATGTTGCAAGGCAATGGAGGCCTCTGGTGACGTCATGGGTGGCGGCAGTCGATTTAGAGGAATAGATGCTATCCTCTCGAGAATACTGAGCCTGTTAATTAAATCCTCCTGACTATCCTGCTGCAATCTTCCACCTCCCGCTTGTAATGATATAACTGGGCTCTGTAACTGGCTGGGCCGATGAGGCACGGGGTCAAGGGCGGGATCGAAGCGTCGATCTCTAATGGCATTGTCTTTGACTGATCAGGAGTATCCTGTTGTGCCCTGCGAGAAGTGCAGGATTTCGTTCTCTGTTGTCTTTTTGTCAGAGTTGATTTTGTAGATTCAGTAGGTTGGCCTCGACTCTTTTAAATAGGAGGCATCTTGTTAGTAGAGAAGGGCAGTTACAGAAGTTAGATTAAACCAAACTCCTATGATGATCAAAGTCGCCTGTTCGCTCGCTCTATCAAAGTGATCGAACACTTGCCTCGGTGAACAGTGTAAACAGATCCAAACCCATTGCCTCATAAACCAAATTACACATGTTAGCCAGCCAACATGAATATTGATTATCTTGATTATATTTGTTATATTTATTAAGGCCCTGTCACATTACGGTGTATGGCATTAGCGTATGCCGGCGTATGCGGTTTTCGACCCATACACCATCATACACCGTCATACACCGTCATACACTATGCACGAGGTCCCAGCGGCATTGGAAGCATATGCCCAGCCTATGCCTAACCTATGCCTAACCTACCCCTAGCCTATGGCGGCGTATTCAAAGCGTATCCCGACCTATGCGTGGCGTACTGTGATGAGGTTTGACAGTTGTGATTGACATGTTCAGCATATGCCCAACCTATGTGTAACCTATGTCGGCGTACGCATAGCGTACGTCGAGCGTATGAGCAGCGTATGAGCCATACGCCGCCATACGCCAACATTTTTTGAGAAGCTCAACATGATGGCATATGCCGGCGTATGCGTAGCGTATGCATAGCTCATGCGAAGCGTATGATGGCGTATGGTGGCATATGACGGCGTATGGGTCGAAAATCCATATGCTAACGCCGTACGCCATAGTGTGACACCACTTTTACAGAACGTTGGGGGTATGCAAGAGACACCCGGCGGGTGTCAATCCAGCATACGCCCAACCTATGCCGATGTACCCCTAACCTATGCGTAACCTATGCCAGCGTATGCATGGCGTACGCCTAGCGTATGAGCAGCGTATGATCCATATGCTGCCATACACTGACAATTTTGAGCAAGGAAACAGGCTTGTTGGAGGATCGGCGTATGACGGCGTATGACGGCGTATGCGTAGCGTATGGCAGCATAAACCGACGTATATTGCATAACGCTCCCGCAAAAAACCCTAATGTGACAGCCCCTTTAGGTGATGTATTTGAATTTAAATGGCCGGAGCTATCCATTTTTTTTATGTTTATTTTGATTTATTATTGACTTCAGATGTTATTTACTTATTGGGCCAACTCAGCACTTATATCGATGGTGGCGCCACCACCTGGTCGTTTCGAGCGACTTATTGTGCCTGGGGTCGCCACTCGCCATAGTTCTGAAGCTTATTTTAAAACCCTATACGAACCATATATATGATCCAAAATTACTGGAGGAGATATAGTTAAGTTTTATTTCGGAACCCAAAGATGTATTTGTGTTCTATGTTGGTAAAGATGTTCCACGTGCTATTTACAATCACATTAAAACAGTGTTGGCACTAGGCCATGAAATCAACACACGCGAGCAGAATGTGTCTGAGTGTCATTGGGCACTGTCCCCCAATGCACTCAGCAAAATACATGAGTCAGCCAAGAGTGGCCAATGCGGTATCGAGTGAGGGTCATTTGGTCCCACCGACAATGTGATCGCTTCAACGGCTGGAAGACCAGTGCCTCAGTGCTGACAAAATATCTGTTCAGATGAATAAAACAAAGATTTACCCAACAAAAATAGATAAAAGAACCAGAATTTTTTTTGATGGAAGCTACTTAAGATGTTTAGTTCAGAAACTGACAGAAATACACAAACTATGGGACTATGCATCTTTGACCCCACACGGGTGACTGCACTTACCCCAATAGGGCTCTCCGGCCGGCCGAGGTAGCGCTAGGTGGCGCTTGTGTACTATCAGGCTGTACTCTTTGTGTACTATCAATAAGGCCAGGGGACCATGCCAACAGGAACCTCATTGGTGGAGGAGACCACGGGACCAGACTACTCTGCATCTCAATGCGATTCCTATCGCAGATCATTCAGCAAAAAAGGGGAAACAGTCAACAATAAACAAAACCCTTTCTCCCGATTCTTAAGGTACATGTGACCAAAAGTAAGTTTGATTATGCCATCTTAGATATCTGTGGTAATACTGAGCACAATTTTGGTTAGCGTAGCATACATAAATAAAGAACTGATTCCGAGTGAGCCGATTCAGACTGATAGTACACAAAGAGTACGTAATGATAGTACACGAGTGCCACCTAGTGTTATCTCGGCCGGCAAATCCCATTAGCCGCTGTTTACTTTTTGTCTTCGGGGATCGTTAAAGTTGCATAGTCCGATGGCTTTGACTCAAGTTTCTGTCATTTTCTGAGATAAATATTTTAATTTGATCATTATAAGCTACTTTAGTTTAGGTTGAAGTAACTTTTAGTTTAAATGGCTAACTTTGGAGATATTTGAAGTGACACCATGCCAAATTAATTTGGCAAGCACACCAAAACTCTGATGCCATAGGCTTATGCAGTAACAGGGTCTATTAAATTGACTCCCCATGCCCTTCTATGTGACAACAAATGTGTACCAGTATCTAATATAAATATGTAGAATCAAATCTAGGTAAGTGTTTTGGTTTTGAAAATTTGATGCGTCATCGGACGATGCAACTTTAAACAAAGTGTACTCACGTGTGGGTGGCGTGTGGCGCCGTGAATGCCCACCAGGGGGCGCGGCGAGTGGCGGGCTGCGGGCCGGGCCCAGGAACAGCTCGGTGTGTTCGACCAGCCGGCACCCGCGTCTACCTCACCCCGTGACCACTCCATCACTGTCCGTCGGACCGGGTACTGGGGCACTGGTCACTGGGTATTGCACTGGGAACGGGCCACGGGACAATGGGTATTGGGTAGGGAACTGAGTACTGGGCACTGGGCACTGGGCACTTGGTCCTGGGTACTGGAGATTAAGGCACTGGGCACTGGAGCTTAACGCACTGAGTATTGGGCAGTGGGCACTGGAGATTAAGGCACTGAGTACTGGGCAGTGGGTACTGGAGATTAACACACTGAGTACTGGGCAGTGGGTACTGGAGATTAACGCACTGAGTACTGGGCAGTGGGTACTGGAGATTAAGGCACTGAGTACTGGGCAGTGGGCACTGGAGATTAAGGCACTGCGTACTGGGCAGTGGGTACTGGAGATTAACGCACTGAGTACTGGGCAGTGGGTACTGGAGATTAACGCACTGAGTATTGGGCAGTGGGTACTGGAGATTAACGCACTGAGTATGGGCAGTGGGCACTGGAGATTAAGGCACTGAGTACTGGCAGTGGTACTGGAGATTAAGGCACTGAGTACTGGGCAGTGGGTACTGGAATTAAGCACTGAGTACTGGGCAGTGGGGTACTGAGATTAACGCACTGAGTACTGGGCAGTGGGTACTGGAGATAAACGCACTGATAATGGGCAGTGGGCACTGGAGATTAACGCACTGAGTACTGCAGTGGGTACTGGAGATTAACGCACTGATACTGGGCAGTGGGTACTGGAGTTAACGCATGAGTACTGGGCAGTGGGTACTGGAATTACGCACTGAGTACTGGGCAGTGGGTACTGGAGATTAACGCACGATACGGGCAGTGGGTACTGGAGATTAACGCACTGAGTACTGGGCAGTGGGTACTGGAGATTAACGCACTGAGTACTGGGCAGTGGGTACTGGAGATTAACGCACTGAGTACTGGGCAGTGGGTACTGGAGATTAAGGCACTGAGTACTGGGCAGTGGGTACTGGAGATTAACGCACTGAGTATTGGGCAGTGGGTACTGGAATTAAGGCACTGAGTATGGGCATGGGTACTGGAGATTAACGCACTGAGTACTGGGCAGTGGGTACTGGAGATTAACGCACTGAGAACTGGGCAGGGGTACTGGAGATAACGCCCTGAGTACTGGGCAGTGGGTACGGAGATAAAGCACTGAGTACTGGGCAGTGGGTACTGGAGATTAACGCACTGAGTACTGGGCAGTGGGTACTGGAGATTAACGCACTGAGTACTGGGCAGTGGGTACTGGAGATTAAGGCACTGAGTACTGGGCAGTGGGTACTGGAGATTAACGCACTGAGTATTGGGCAGTGGGTACTGGAGATTAAGGCACTGAGTACTGGGCAGTGGGTACTGGAGATTAACGCACTGAGTATTGGGCAGTGGGTACTGGAGATTAACGCACTGAGTACTGGGCAGTGGGTACTGGAGATTAAGGCACTGAGTACTGGGCAGTGGGTACTGGAGATTAAGGCACTGAGTACTGGGCAGTGGGTACTGGAGATTAACACACTGAGTACTGGGCAGTGGGTGCTGGAGATTAACGCACTGAGTACTGGGCAGTGGGTACTGGAGATTAAGGCACGGCGTACTGGGCAGTGGGTACTGGAGATTAACGCACTGAGTACTGGGCAGTGGGTACTGGAGATTAACGCACTGAGTACTGGGCAGTGGGTACCTGAGATTAACGCACTGTGTACTGGGCAGTGGGTACTGGAGATTAAGGCACTGGACACTGGGTACTGGGTACTGGGTACTGCTTAGCGGAGCAAGACCGGCCAGAGGGAAACGGGGCTCAGGTGAAACTATGTCGGAGGCACAGTCACTCAGTAACTCACTCACACACTCACTCACACACTCACTTACTCGCACACATTCACTTACAAATGCACTCACTCACACACTCACATACTCACTCAGTCACACACTTCCTCACATACACTCACACACAGTTAATCACACACTCATGCACTCACACACACTTACTCACATACAAACCCATACACACTAATGCACACTCACATACACCCACACACTCATATATACTCACATAACTCACTCACACTTGTACTGCTCATAACTAAGGCAACGATAATGAAACATACTTCAATTAATCAAAACTATATGAATTAGATGTGGGTTGTTTTTAGCTATCGTCAACATAACGTCAAAGGCTGCCTCATACTATGTGAGGCTCTGACTCAGTCCTTGTAGGTAGGAAATTATAATACCATGTCAACATAACGTCAAAGGCTGCCTCATACTATGTGAGACTCTGACTCAGTCCTTGTAGGTAGGAAATTATAATACCATGTCAACATAACGTCAAAGGCTGCCTCATACTATGTGAGGCTCTGACTCAGTCCTTGTAGGTAGGAAATTATAATACCATGTCAACATAACGTCAAAGGCTGCCTCATACTATGTGAGACTCTGACTCAGTCCTTATAGGTAGGACACTATGCCTTGTCAACACAACGTCAAAGGCTTCCTCATATTGTCATAATATATGAGACTCTGACTCAGTTCTTTTTTTTTTGGTAAGTATTTATTCATCTGAATATGACATTTGTCAGAGCAATATCACTGGTCTTCTGGCCATCTTACGATTGGAGTTGACAGTCTAAATAATCTAAGTTTGATCAGTGCTGTATTAGTTACCTTACTTTAGTTTGAAGTAACTTTTATATTAAATGGCTACCCTTTGAGATATTTGAAGTGGAAACATGTCAAATTAGTTTTGGCAAGCTTGCCACAACTCTGACACCATAGGCTTCTGCAGTAACAGGTTCTATTAAATCGCCTCAGTATTCCCTTCTATGTGGCGACAAATGCTTGATAAGTGCATCAGTATCAAACTCAGATATGTGGAATCAAATCTAGATAATTACTTTGGTTTTGAAAAGCTAATGCTTCATCGGACTATACAGCTTTGATAAGTTCACAAGTATCTAAGTTGGATATGTAGATTAAAATCTAAATAAGTGATTTCCGTTTGAAAATTTGACGCGTTTATGGGACTATGCAGCTTTAAAGATACTTGGTTGATTTCACGAACATTGCAGCCTCATTTCCCGTAATCGTGTCACTCTTAATTGATAGCCCCCCTCATTGACTCCCAAACACTAACAATTTGCTGATCACTTTAATAAGATCAAATGCTAGCTCAGGTCCCACAGCACAAACTCACTCTCCTGAAAACTGGCCAGAAGTGTCACATGGAGAGTTCAAATCTATATTTGAATTTTAAACATTTTTTGATTGCAAATGAAAGCTGAAAATCTCCCATTTACATCTATGTAAAATATAAATTGATGAGATAAAAATAAAGGCGTAGTCTATGATTAAGCTAGGTCATATGGCAGTATAACATGTGTTGCTCAGACAACACATATTTCGGACACCACACAGTCTGCTTAATAAAAATCTAAGCAGAATTAAATAATTTCGACTGAGAAGCATATTAATCATGGCATAATATACAGAAATATGTAGTGCTTATATTGATTTTTTTAAAGTAATTACCAGCTGTCCTTTATTCACTGAATAATTAGTGTACAATATTTGTGTGGCATCCAGACACCACTGGTTACATCTGTGATGGAAATTTGTAATGTTATTTCTGAAGACATCAAATACAATTTATTTTAATTTAAGCATGCATACATGTAAATAAATACTTCCTTTTGATTTTGGGAACTCTTTTGTTTGATATATTAATGCAATACAAAATGTTACTGAAGATCCAACCATGTCCCATATGTCATGTTACCATATGACCTAGCTTAATCATGGACTATGCCTGTAAAATGTTTTTTTTTTCACAAAAACACTTCATAACTAAAAAATACCAAAGTTGCATGCAGTTTATTTTATTTCCCTTATTTCTTACATAAAATCTGAACAAGAATCTGAAAAGTATAAGGGAAAAAATATGTAGGACGTTTTTTTTATTGATGTTTTAAAATCCCATCCCATGCTGACCAGTTTTCAGGCCCATATTACTATCCATATATAATATATAAATATTATATATAAGTATATATATATATATATATTATATATATATGAGACTGTCTCAAAAGGTGCTAAGCAATATGGGACAAAATTTTGTCCATTGTTATGATCAACATACTATCTGCTTATGCATTTGCTCAGGATAAACTGATTTGTTTTTACGTGGTGTTTCATAATCCCAATAGAATACATATTGATTTGAAGCAAATGTCCTTGTGTTTTCAGTATAACCGTTTCTGTGCTGTTTTGTGTCAATCGTTACAATGGACAAAAAAAAAAAGAGTTATCACCTTTTGAGACAGGCTCATATATATATATTTAGTGCGCGTGAACAGTGAACTACAACTGAGAGTGTGGTGTCAGAGGGCGTGTGTGGGTGTGGGCAGAGCTGTCATCCTGACATGGACTGATCACTCAGCCAGGGGCCATATGCATGAACCATGTTTGCTTTGCTCAGCGTTAAAAGCTAATGCCAGGGTAGCTATCACTTCGGTGGCGAAGTAGGTCAAGCTGTATGACGGGGCGCGAAAAATGGTCAGGGTAGCTATCCTTGCAATTATCTTTAGATTGGGGAATTCCCTCTAACTGGTACCGGCCTGTACTGCTATAAGCCTGATAGATACGCTGGTACAGTGTATACTAACTGGTACCCACATGTACTCTATGTTTCTAAGTTCAAAGTGCTTAATTATGGATAGTTGTGTCTTAAATATATTCATTATACCGACCCACCCACGGGGAGGCTAAGGACTAATGCGTGTAGGGCCCACATATTTGCATAAACAATACCTGTATTCATAGAGGTGGGAAATGAAATCACCAAAATCCAGCAAACGGAAACGGAAATAGCCTTCTATGGGCGCCGCCATTTGTAAACTCGTGTTGAATAACAGAATAATCAAAATCCAGCAAACGGAAACGGAAATCACTCGTCGAACTTCAGTACGCAGCAAGCAGGGTGGACGACAGCGATTGGTTAATAATAGACTATGGGCTTAATGCCTTGACAATGCATCACCGAATCGAGGAACAACTACACTGGTCCCTCCCTACAAATCTTCCATATATGGTCCGATGACGTCACCGGGACCAGTGCATGCGTTCCTCCATGCTACTCTGCAGCGAGGCTGTCAAGGCATTAATTCCATAGGCCCAATTGTCTGTATTCGGGGTCAGCGATTGGTTAATAATATATTAAAACAAATGCCTGCTACGATAGAATTTGCCGATACGCGTACTGCAAAACTTTTATTTTATTCAAAATGAAAAGAAATAAATAACAAATTATCGGGTCAGGTAAAGTCAAGTCGTGTAAAGTCAAGTCGGGTAAGGTCAAGTCGGGTTAAGCCCCAGTCACACCTACCCGGATCAGGGGCCGGATGAGCCCCGGACCATCATCTGGGTTGGTCTATGGCGATCTGGGGTGATCCGCGGCTGGTCCGTGGTGATCCGGCCTGATCCGTGGCACGTCCGGCCTCATCCGGGGTCCGCCCTGGATGTTTTAAAATGTTTAAAACATCCAGGGTGGTCCGGGGCATTTTGTGATCCGGGCTCAAACCGGCATGATCCGGGGGTGGTCTGGGGGTGGTACGGGTAGTCCGGGGGTGGACCGTGGGTGGAACGGGCTCTCCGAGGATGGTCCAGGGCTCGTCTGGGGCTGTTTCACCCCAGATGAGCCATGTTTCAGCCACGGTTTAACCCAGACCATCCCCGGACTTACCCGGACTACCCCCGGCATAGCCATGGACTACTCCCGGACTGCCAAGATAAGACCCGGACACCCCAGATCACCACGGATCTGCAATGGATCAGCCACGGATCACTCCGGACTGCCCGGTTTACCCCGGATAACTCCCGGATCAGCGGCGTTTAGTATATATATAGCAGGCGCAAGTCCACTTCATGCATCACTTCCTGCCTGACTCTCAGAGGGTGCACATCATGGATGCCTGCAGGAGGCAGCGCAGGCATCAACTTCAGCTGCTGAACTGGCAATTACAGCTACATCAACAACAGAATGTTAACAACATGATTATGTTGTAAGTTTGCTAATCCAGAGCAGACTTAAAAGAAAACAGAGAAGAAGTGTGTGGGTTCGACCATGGTTGGAGAGGAGAATGCAGTTTGGGCAGTTTGCAAATCTAATGCAAGAGTTACGTATCGAAGATGTTCGAGCCTACAGAAACTTTCTACGCATGTATCTGCATATGTTCGAGGAGGTTCTCCTTCGCATCCTTCCAAGAATCAAGAAAATGAACACGTTCTACAGAAAGGCGTTAATACCTGGATTGAAACTGTCATTCACTCTGCGATACCTAGCCTCTGGTGACAGCTATCATTCACTGATGTACGGTTTCCGAGTTCCGCACAACACCATCTCGCTTGCTGTTTGTGATGTGTGTGAAGCTATAATTGCCAAGTATGCCGACGAGGTGATCCATGCTCCAACTACAGAACAGCAATGGAGAGGTATTGCTGACTAGTTCTCCACAAGATGGTAGTTTCACCCTTGCCTGGGAGCCCTTGATGGGAAACATATCCCCGTCCAATGCCCATCCCATGGAGGGTCGGAGTACTTCTTCATCGTGTCCTTCCACCAGTTGTCTATTTCAGATGCTGCTCTCCCAGTGTTCAGAGCAGCTGATGGCAATGTTGTTGGCCAATGTCAGGTCTGCAGCAGAGCAGGCAGTGGCCATCATGGGGCAGACCAGTAGGTGTTGCATCGTCTGCCTGATGCCGCAGTCACAGGTTTCCGATGAGTCAGAGTCAGCATGTTCACTCTGGACCGGCCAACCTGTGTTCGCAACCGGTTCAGAGCCTTCCAGGTTACCCAGTGGTTCTCTGCGCCAACGGGGAGGTGTTCTTCGGCACGGATGTTGAGGTGCACACTGGCGTCTAGGGCTTCAAGTCGCTCCCTCCACATCTCCACTCGGGTCGTTGTCGCTGTTGTGTCGATGGGCTTGGTGTTTCTGATGAAACTCCTATGTGACTTCAGGTGTGGCACCACTGTGAGATGTCCATGGAGTGGATGCCCTTGGTCTGTAGCTTGCTGCGTCCGTTCTGTGCGGCTCGCCACCACTCTCCTGATGGCAGGTGGGGCAATTCTGGCGAGTACGGGCAGGCTATTGATGTTCGTTGGCTTCAGACAGCCTGTGATCAGTCGGCAGGTTTCATTCAGTGTCGCATTCAGTTTCTTTGCATGGGTAGAGCGTTCCCACACGGGACATGCATACTCTGCAGCTAAGTAGCATAGCGCTAGAGCAGATGACCTGAGTGTGGTTGGAGTGGCTCCCCATTTTGAGTTTCTTAGTTTACAGATGATGTTGTTTCTTGTTCCGACTTTCTTTTTGGTCTTTTCGATATGTACTTTATATGACAATGTTCGGTCGAGTGTGATGCCAAGATACACTGGGTGGTTGCAGTGGGCAAGGTTCACACCATTCCAGCTGATGTTGAGCTGTCTGCCACATTTGTGATTCCGCAGATGAAAGAGACTGACTTGCGTTTTTGTTGGGTTCGTGTGGAGTTGGTTGGTGGTGTAGTACTCCGACAGTCCGACTAGAGCTGAAGTCAGTGTTTCTTCAATCGGTGCAAAGTCCAAGCTCTGTGTAGTGACGGAAAGGTCATCTGCATGCACAAAGCTGCGCATGCCTGGGTGAATCGGCTGGTCATTCGTGTACACGTTGAAGAGAAGTGGTGCGAGGACACTCCCCTCTGCTAGACCATTCCTCTGTGATCGCCATCTGCTTCTTTTTGCTCTGAGTTCCACGAAGAAGCGGCGGTTATCCAGTAGGGTGGGTATCATGCACATAAGACGGTAGTCCATTGTCATGTTGTAGACCTTCTCAAGCAGTTGCCGATGGTTGACTGTGTCATAGGCAGCCGAGAGATCTACGAGGACTATGCAGGTGACTTTCCCTGTCTCAAAGCCGTCTTCGATGTGCTGGGTGAGGTTCAACACCTGGGCAGTGCAAGAGTTGCCAGGGCGGAATCCAGCCTGCTCTGGGATAAGGAGATGTTCGATGTCGGAGTACTGCAACTACAAGGGATTCCACTCGGTCATATTGATGGTTCTAGTGGATCGTGACTACAAATTCTCCTGGGTCGACGGTGGGAGCAATGCTCTGCAGGCGACACTCAAGTCTTAAACTGTTCAGAACTGAAGAAGTACATAGAAGAGGGACGACTTGGTATTCCCAGAGCCGAACCACTACTGCATGATGAGCGTGACATGCCTTTCTTCATAGTTGCTGATGATGCGTTCGTGCTGAGAATGTGGTTGATGAAACCATTCTCCAAATGTCACCTAACAATTCCGGAAAGAATCTTCAACTACTGACTGTCCAGGGCGCACCGCATCGTGGAAAATGCATTCGGGATTCTAGCTCACCGCCACCAGTGCCTCCTAACAACCATGCAACAGAAGTCAGCGACAGTTGTGTCGATAGTGTTGGCATGTATCTGCCTACATAATCTGACGCGGATGCGGTATGCAGCTTGTCACAATGCAGAGATGGACCAGGAGGACAGCAATCACAACATCGTTCCTGAAGTCTGGAGACTCAACAATCCTCTAGCCGACATCTACGGCGTCCGTGGGAACAGACTGGCACTTGCAGCGAAATACCAGAAACAATATCTTAGTGCCTATTACATGTCCGAGGCTGGAGCCGTGACTTTGCAAGATGCTATGATATGAACTATTTCGAAGTGTGAACTGTTAACCAATTGTGCCATGAGAATTGTATTTAATGTGCTATTATTATATGTCTGTGCCTACGAATGAAATATGTATCATTATTGTGAATGTCATATGAAAAGAAACCTCGGTAATAATAAAACTATCTTAATTAAATTAAATTTGTTTGTTATTTCTTCTTGTTTTTGTTTTGTTGCTATAACAGCTTTAAATTATGTTATATTTAATTAAATAGCCCTTAGTTAATTCTTAAAGTAATTAAATTTTTGTTTTGGTGTCAGAGCTTTTTGGTATTTATTTTTATGATGTTTATGCAACAGTTAAAACTGAAATCTTGAACTAAATAAGGTTTTTTAATTTCTTGTAGCTTATTGTTGCTATAAGAGCTTAACTTATTTCATGTGCTATTTATCGTAAAGGGGTCTTAATACTGAAATCTGAAACTAATTAATGTTTCTTTTTTCTTGTAGTTTATTGTTGCTATGAGAGCTTAACTTATTTCATGTGCTATTTATCGAAAACGCTTTTTTGGGCAGGGGAAAGGGAGTGAAATTTAGTTGTTAAAAAGTTATTACTTAATTTCAAATAAGTTTTACCTTTATTTCAAGTGACTATCAACTAAATGGACTAAAGCAAAAACATAGATTGTAACAAACACAATGTAGTTAATGTTTCATATTATTGATATTTTTATTTTCAACAAGTGATAATAGTTAAATACTTTACCCAATCACAACTCTGGGCACGATCACCTTCACAATCACTCACACATAATAATTCCATAAATACAATGTACAGAAGTTCATTTCACAATGTTCGGTGCACAAACACAGAGGCTGCACATCCGGATTGTGTCACATCCCAACCATCGTGGTACAGTTGAGATCTGAGTGTCCAGTTATGTTTCCGACACTGGAGTGCTGGATGGCCCCATGTTCATCAAGTCCACCTCACATTCACAGAGGCTGCTCCAGATTGTCTCCCATCCGAGCCATTAATGTGGTTAGCTGAGATCGGATAGTCCTGTGATGTTTCCCACACTGGAGTGCTGGATGGCCGTGTGCGACCCATGGTTTTCCCAGTCACTCACGTCCCAATGTTCTCAATGTTCAAGCAGATCCACCTGACAGAGGCTGCTCCGTGTCGTGTCCCATCCCAGCCATTAATGTGGTAAAGCTGAGATCGGACAGAGACGTGATGTTCATCACACTGCTTCCTGGCGTGCTGGATGGGCGTGCGGGAGCCGTGCTGCTCCAGTCTACCAGGTCACACACTTCGGAGCTGTGGCGTCTTGCAGTGGTGGAAGGGCCGGGTTGGGGAGTCGTCCAGACGACTTCAGAGCCTCCCGGTTGTAATCCCGTCACTGGGACCGGGAAAGCTGGCAATGGGGCTGGTAGTTCAGGCTAGTCGGGTACGGTCAAGTTGGGTAGGGTTGGGTCTCATGTATCTGTGTGTGTCTGTCTCTGTGTCTCTGTCTCTGTCTCTGTGTGTCTCGCTCTGCAAAGTCAGGTCGGGTTGGGTAAAGTCAGGACACACACAGATAGACACAAACATACATACACAGACATACACACAGATACACAGACATACACACACAGACAGACACACACAGACATACACAGACATACACAGACAGACACACAGACAGACACAGACAGACACAGATTGACACACACCTGACCTGACTTTACCCGACCCAACCTGACTTTACAGAGAGAGACACACACAGAGACACAGAGACACACACACACAGATGCACACAGATAGACACACATACACAGACATACACATACACACACAGACATACACACGCATACATACACACAGACATACACACACAGACAGACACATACAGACAAACACACACAGACAGACACACACAGACAAACACACACAGACATACACATACATACATACACACAGACAGACACACACAGACAGACACACACAGACAAAAACACAGACAGACACACACAGACACACACACAGACAGACACACAGACATAGAAACACACAGACAGAAACACACAGACATATAAACACAGACACACACCCATACACACACACAGACACAGACGATAGATAAACACCTCGTTGAATCGACAGCTAACTGGCCGGGTTTACCGTTAACCTAGATACAAGATTCACCCCGTACTGCTGCAGTAGGGGTGCAAACCAACCCTATGTAAAAGCTGTCGAAAAAACGGGTCAATGAATTGAGAGCCTAATTTCACAATCTAAGAAGCAACATTTATTCTTTACATACATCTTATTGATAGCCCGCTACCTTTGAGTTGAAAAATATAATATAATATCTAGTTTAATCAGATTTAAAAGTGAAATCGACGGTGTTCTCTGGCCGCCATCTTGTCTTTTTGCATTCTCTCTCATTCACCAACTCTGTTCTGATATATAAGTAACCATTTGACACTGGTGCCAGGCATTCTACTTGTTCCATACTAACGCTATTTTCGCCCGTATTTATATAAGGCTGGTTTTCACCGGGCACCCGTGTACTACAAGTACCGGGTGAATCTTTTATCTACCGTTAACCCTGCTATGGATCGGGGTTAGCTTACCCTAGTTTACGGTCGGAAGGTTAGCGCTAACACCACTTCGCGCAGACTGTCTTTTCGCCGCTAACCCGTGGATTCCCGCCACTACCAGTTTTGGCCCGCTAACACCGCGTCATGCATACAGGCAAGGACCGGTAATCAAGGGCCCTTTTAATACAGTTTTTTTGTCAGCGTTCTCTACAAGAACGCCATCCTGGCAACATCTAAGGTCATATCAGGATGGGTACTAACTTGTGACAGTGCGCACTCATGGCAACTTTTATAGTGCTGCCCCACTGGGAAATCAGGATGCCGGCACCATGACCCAATATCCCACTCAGTCACATTATCCTGATACCAATCAAACCAGTCCTAGTCCTCGTACTCGCACTGCTTTCTGGCAGGCTGCCTCACACACAACCCCAATAATAGTCTTACTTGAATCATTATTTTAATACATGTACGTGTCAATCCGCAAATAGCTTTTGGTTGGTTGTTGGAGTTTTACATCCTGGCAACATCTATGGTCGTATCAGCACGGAAATCGACTTGTGACAATGCACACTGATGAAGACTTTTATACTGCTACCCCACTGGGAAATCAAGCCGCCGCTAGCACAATGACCCGATATCCTACTCAGTCACATTAACCTGACACTGAGCTAACCAGTCCTTGCCCTATCCTATTAATGCCGAGCGCCAGGCTAGGAATCGACAAGTATCAATAGCAACGTTTTATTTGAGTCATTATTTTAATACATATACATGCCAAACTGCAAATAGCAACTATACATGCGCCTTCCAACAATTTCATGTCAAATTACAGTTTTAGTTGCCACCAATAAAACAATTTTTTTAATTAAGATAACAATATTTTAAAATGTTAAAGATTAAAAAGAAAAAGAAAGAAAAGGAAGTCAACTGAAGTGAACCCCCCCCCCCTCCCGCACGACCCCCCCCCCCTCTCCACTCTGCCCCAACAAACAATGGGTCTGGGAAAAGGGCACATTACTCATATGTACCAGGGTGCACCGCGGACATTGACAGATGCTGGAACAAACGCTGGCGACAATCAAGCCATTAAATGCTAATTACGCGCCATACCCGGTTGGCGACGTCCACTGGCGGCCACACGCCACTAACAAATCACCCCCTCCAAATCACCAGGCGCGCCTGGTTTAAACCCCAACATGATCACCTAACTCCTCCTGTAGCAGCAGTTGGGTTGGCACGCCACCCTCCACACACACCCCATCCCACGTGACCACGCTGTTTGGAACTATTTGAAACTATTTGGAACTGTTTGTTGTATGTGTATGTTTTGTTTGTTCAATTGCCTTTATTCCTCTGAATAACTAACATGTTAAGTCAGTGGTAATGGACTGGTCTTCCAGCCCTAATGACACTTACCGCTGCACACTAAACAAAAGCCACAAGAACAATATAGATAGACAATTACAAGACAATAGTCAAACACCATTAATATGAATGACAGCTAAAGAACAAGATAAGAGGCAAAAAAAAGAAGTTGCAATAATTATTTTCAGGAAGGTGGTCGATGGATTGGTGGTAAAGCGGGGCGTGGAGGGCGGTATATATATAATGAAGGCGGGGCCGACGTCAAGGGCGTGTTTGATTTGCACATCAGCAGACTGCCTACCTAGTTCCATACAACCAGCCTCACCATGCTGTGTCACGCCGGACTTATCCTCCTGCTCGCCGCCCGGCTCGTGCAGCCCCGGGGAATCTTCTACACGGGCGGCCGGCTGCAGGGAATGTACGTGCCCGTCAAAGTCTACTCCTTGCTGCCTGTGAGAGAACAACTTGGGATGAATGGCGCCATGGAAGCTGAGATTGATACCGAGGAGGAGGTGGCGGCAAACGGCGGCGGCGTACGCCAAGACGGACCCGGCGCGCCGGGGATGTCGCTAAATGAGATGATGCGTCAGCAGGCAATGTCGCAAAATCAAGTCATGCAGCAACAGATGACGTCACGCGGCGGCAATGGCGGGATGATGTCAGTGGAGAGAAATGATGTGTCCGAGTCGGAGCAGATGGAGTTGATTGAGAGGGTTGAGATGATGCAGAGGGAAATGCAGGCTGCGAAAACACCCGAAGAAGCCAACTCGAACCTCGCCTTGCTCGAAGACATCATGCGGCGCATGTCGAACATGGTGGAGCGCATGCGCCAAATGCGCGACAGCCAGCGAGGTCGGTGCTCATTTTCTGTTTGGTTTATTTGTGAAGTTGTGAGGTTTAGATCTATACTCGATCATGTAAAGATTTCAATTACCGATTCGTTTTAACAATGTCTTTTTTTATTAGTATAAACTTTAACTAACAATAGTAACATTGGTTAGTTAGCTGGAAGATCAGTAGACTAAGACAAAGACCCTATAATACTAAGACGGCTCACTCAGCCTGTACTGTGTAATCAAAATGATCAAACCCACCACTTGGTGCGCTCGCTGTTTGTTCTCTTGGTTAAACAGTTGCTATATTATATGTATAAATTTATATATGAATGTGAAAGATGTGTGATGATGGCGATGATGATGATGTTGATGACGATGTGTATTTGTTCATAGCAATTTCATATTGATGTGTATTCATACTTTCCTATCTCATGTATAATATAATTGTATGTGTTTACATGTGAAACAATAACCAGCAGCCGGGCTGATCAAACCCACCACAAGGTGGCACTGCAAAATTGACATTACCATGGGAGAGATAGGGCCATGTTAGTATTATAGGGTCTTTGACTAAGATTATCCCTTGGGGAAGCCATACACTGATGCAATGCCCTTGCTCAGTTACTGCATGTTTGTGGTTAAGTTGCAGAGTCTGATGATTTTGAGCTTCTGACATTTTTCTGTCTTCCATCTTATTTTAGTTTGAAGTAACTTTTGTTTTAAATGGCTAACTTATGAGATATTTGAAGTCAAGATTTTAAAATTAGTTTTGGCAAGCATGCCAAAACTCTGACACCATGCCTAGGCTTCTGGAGAGAGGGAGGGAAGGAAGGAGGAAAGGAGTGGGTGGTGGGAGACAGACAGACAGAAAGGAAAGGACTGAGAGAGGGAGGCAGGGAGGGAACCAAATAAACAGACAGGCAGGCATACAGACAGACATACAGGCATACATACATACATGCAAGCAGGCAGGCAGGATGGCATACAGGCAAACAGACATTCATATAGGAAGGCAGGCAGTCAAGCAGGCAGTTATACAGGCAAGCAGGCAAAGAGACATACATGCATGCAGGTAAGCAGGCAGACAGTCAAACAGACATAGAGGCAGGGAAGAAGACAGGCAGTCATACATGCAGGCAAGTATACAGGCAAGCATTTATATACCAACGTATATATACTAAGTATATAGTATAGGTGTGTATGGGCTTTCAGGCAGCAACAGAGTGAGCAGCCGGTGGAGTCACTGGGGTATATATCACAGGTGGGTAGGCTGGTGGAATAGCCAAACCCCTCCCAGCGGGTTCGTCGAACCGGCGGGAGGGGGCAGCACCATGCGATTCCTACATATATAGATATATATGTAGGCAAACATACAACCAGTCATGCAGGCAAGCGGGAAGACAGGCAGTCATACATGCATGCAGGCAGTCATTAGGCAAACATACATTTACATAGGTAGGCAGGTAGGCATACAAACAGACAGGCATGCAGGCAGGCAGTCATACAGATAGGCAGACAGCCAGTTATACAGGCAGGCAAGCATACAGGCAAACATTCATACAGGCAGGGAGGCATTCATATATACAGGGAAACATACAAGCAAGCAAGCAGGCAGGAAGGCGGTCAGCTATCCATACTAGATTAGATTAGATTAGAGTGTTTGAGCTATATGCTCAGGCCAAGTTGGAGACTCCACCATCAGGGCTAACAGCATGTGGTGAGGATGTTCTGTTCAGTTTTGTCATGTGCAGTAATGAGTTTGAATCTGCTGGCGTTAGCTGGGTGTATCCTGGAATCTGGTATTGTTGTTAACACCTTGTCAAGCTGCCTTTTGAATGATTGTACAGTTTGATTGATTTCTAATGTAAGCTGGCATTGTATTGAAGAGCTGTACTCCTCGGACAGAAATACTTCCTTCCCGCAGTGTTCTTGTTGACTGTGAGGCTTTTGTATTTTTTGCTGGTACCTTACCAAGTCTACCATATCTTTTATGCAATAGTTCGGTACTTTGACTTCAATCATTTTCCAGGTGTATATAATTCGATATCTCTCACATCAACGTTCACTGGAGTAGATTTTGAGGAATTTTAGTCTGTTCCAGTAATCCAGGCTCTTGGTGTCTTCGATATATGATGTGAAGTTGTGTTGCAGTGACTCTAGCTTTGTCAGCTGTCCTTTAGAAGTGGGTATCCACAGTTGTGAACAGTAGTCTATCCATGGGAGTATTATGGAGTTCTACAAGGTTTTCATTACCCCAGCTTATCTTGACTTAAATGTACGAAGCATCCATCCACTATATTTTCTGGCTGTTTGGCATACATAGTCAATGTGTTCAGTGAATTTGAGATTTCTTCCCATGTATACACCAAGGTCTTTCACGCTGTTCTTTTCCATCATTTTCTCTCCTAAGGGGTTTGTGTAAGTTGTATTCATTTTTATGTCTTGGTTTGTGCCATATCGTATTAGCTCAAATTTCTTGTCATTGAACAGCATATTGTTTGAATGTTGCCAATTGTAAATGGTTTTCAGGTCTTTTTGAAGAGCCTCTGTGTCTATATTTCCCTTGATCTCCCTCATGACTCTTGTGTCATCTGCAAACGAAGAGACAGTGCTTGTTGTGTTTTCATCAATGTCAGAGATCAAGACAAGGAACAGGACTGGTCCAAGTACTGTGCCTTGTGGTAAGTTGCTGGTCACATCAGATGCTGTCGATTTTGCTCCATTCAGAATGACCTTTTGCGTTCTCTACCTCAAGAACTCATGGATCCAAGTTCCCATTTTCCCTCCTATTCCTAATTTATGCAATTTATGGCAGAGGATACCATGATCAACTTTATCAAAGGCCTTTGCAAAGTCTAGGTAGATGACATCGGTGTTTGCACCCTTTTCTAGATTATCGAGGATTTGATCCTGATGGGCCAGTAGTTGTGAAAGACATGATCTCCCGGATCTAAAACCATGCTGAGATGGGTTCATCAAATTATTTGCTTCCAAGTAGTTGACTAGATGTTCTCTAATTACTCTCTCAAAGATCTTGATTATGTGTGATGTTAGTGAGGTAGGTCTATAGTTTTTGGGTAGAGCCTTACTGTCACCTTTGTGGATTGGAATGATATGTCCTTCCTTTGCAATGTCAGGAATGTTACTGTGGTCGAAGGAATCCCTCCAAATTATATAATGTGGGTAGGAAAGGTATTGCTTACAGTGTTTTAGTAGGATGGCAGGGAACCGATCGGGTCCAGCAGATGAGTTTAGATTTAGTTTGTCAATGGGGACCTTTCAGTTTGCATGACTCTCTCGTCAGATGGCACACCATGCCGGTCCCATGGAATGCTGCAGTTGGATAGAAGCAGGGTGTGGTGAGGATTTTGGTGTGTGTGGTGGGGGGTGTCGGGGGTGTAGGGGTGGGTGTGGTTGGGGTGTGTATGGTGTGTGTGTGATGGGGGCATATGTTTGTGTGGTGGAGGTGTAGGGGTGTGGCGAGGATTTTGGTGTGTGTGGTGAGGGTGTGTGGGGATTTAGGCGTGTGTGGTGGCGGTGTGGTGAGTGGTTATGGTGTGGTGGGTGTGGTTGGGGTGTAGGTGTGTATGGTGGGTGTGTGGTGGGGTCTATGTTTGTGTGGTGGGGGTGTTGTGGAAGTGTAGGGGTGTGGTGAGGATTTTGCTGTGTGTGGTGGGAGTGTATAGGGATTTAGTGGTGGGGGTGTAGGGGTGTCTTGCAGAGCGGCACCTCACAATCTTTAGCATCCCTAAACCCCCACCACACACCTACACCTCACCCACCATACCCACTCATCACACACCCTACACCCCCACCACACACCCCTAAACCCCCATACCCCCCACCAAACTCACCAAAATCCTCACCACACCCCATCACCTACACAACAGCCCCCACGACACACACCTATACCCTGCACCCCACAACACACACCTATACCCACAGTACCCCGTACACCCCCACCACACACCTACACCCCAACCACACACCTACACCCCAACCACACACTTACACCACCACCACACAGGCACCACACCTACACCACCACACACACACCTACACCCTCACCACACACACCTACATCTCAACCACACACACCTACACCCTCACCACACACCTACACCACCAGCACATGCCTACACCCCCATGCTGTCGGTCGCGATGCGACAAAGACTGTTTTCATTACTTGACTGCTGCTCTCCATTTAGCTCTCTGCTGTGAGAGTTGCGTCCATGAGTCGGTCTTAATGTCTCTCAGCTTCAGGTTTCTCTTGATGGTATCCTTGAACCGGAGACGAGGGCACCCTCTCTTTCTGTAACTAGAAGACAGTTGAGAATAGAGGATCTGCTTTGGTAGCCTGTCTGATGACATCCTCATGAGGTGTCCAGTCCACCAGAGATTCTTTTTGATCAGAAGATCTTCCATACAGGGCAGCCTGTCCGATTGAGTATTTCCTTATTTGTCACTTTGTCCTTCCAGGTTAGCCTCATGATTGAACGCAGATGTCGCATCATGAAGGCATGCAGCTTTTTCACTTGTCGTCTCGGCTCCGTATAGTAGGGTGGATAGCACGATTGCACGGTAGATCTTGCCTTTGACCTGAATGAACACATGGTGGTTGTTCCAGAGTCTCTGGCGTCGTCGGCCGAAAGATGCGCTAGCCTTGGCCATCCTCCTCTGTATTTCAGCATCAATGCGTTCATCACTTGATATAATGCTTCCGAGGTAGCTGAATTCTGGAACAGAGTTCAGCTTGTTTCCGTCAACCATGATCTCCTCTTCTTCGGTTCTTGTAGAGTTAGTTTGGTACAGCACCTCCGTCTTCTTGATGTTAATCTTCAGGCCGAACTTCTTTGATGCATCGGAGAAACATTTCATGAAAGCTGTCTGCAAAAGTGTTGAAGTGCTGCTGGCTTTTGCAAGTTACCAGCGGCACTCTCTCGGGGAGCAAATAGAGGTTTCACACCGGCAAGAACATGTCAAGACAGGCGCAAAACTATTTGTCGCTGCAGTGGCGTCGGGAGATGTTGGGAGTTGCATAGTCTGATGGTGTTGAGTCTCTGCCATTTTCGGAGATAAATACATTAAATTGATGATGTTTATGTACTTTAGATTAGGTTCAAATACCTTTTATTTTAAATGGCTAACTTTGAAGATATTTAAAGTGAAAACAACAAAAATTAATTTCGGCAAGCATGCTAAAACTCTGGCAGCATATATGCTTCTGCAGTAACGGGTTCTATTAAATTGACTTAGTGTTCCCTTCTATGCAGTAACACATGCTTAATATGTGGGTTGGTTGTTGGAGTTATACGTCCTCGCAACATCTAAGGTCATATCAGGTGGGCACTGACTTGTGATAGTGCGCACTCGTGGTGAGTTTGCATGAACAGGATAGGGTAAGGACTTGTTAGCTCAATGTCAGAGTAATGTGACTGAGTGGGAAATCAGGTCATATATATATATATAGCGATATAGCGAATGGTAGACAGGAAGTGTGAACACTTATTTGTCTCTCATTTTTGCTTGAGTGCAAGTAAATAAGCAACACAAGGAGTAACTAGTAGCATGTGGTGAATAAGGGGTCAAATTTCCCTGGATCATCAGCCCATGCTTTTTCTAATCTATTCTTGAATGAATTAATTGACTCCGCATCAATAACATTTTGTGGGAGACTGACTGTTACATATATTTATGATCCTGTTTGAGAAACTATGTTGCCTTAACTTTGAAATGGCTCTGGGTTTCCCAGTGGGGCAGCACTATAAAGTCACCATGAGTGCGCTCTGTCACAAGTCAGTTCCCGCCCTCCTGATATGACCTTGGATATTGCCAGGACATGAAACTCCAACAACCAACCAACTACAGTAAAACCTCTCTAACCGACCACCTTCACATATCGACCACTCCCCTATATCGATCACTTTATTTAGGTTCCAAACGATCGCAGATACAATACCATTGTGATGAATTAAAAACTCCCTAAACCAAATCACCTCCATTAATGGACCATTTAAAGTCGGTCCTGTGGTCGGTCGATTTAAAGAGTTTTTTCTGTATATATACACATATCGCTTTCAGCCAACATGATGGGAGGGATGCAGGTTGGACAGACAATGAATGTGGACAACTCGATGATGCAGGGACGGGGCGGTGTGATGCAAGGAACCACCATGATGCAGGTAAAGTAGCACACACAAAGTAGCATGCGCAAAGTAGCGCACAAAGTAGCACACACAAAGTAGTACACACAAAGTAGCACACAAAGTAGCACACACAAACTAGCACTCATTAAGTAGCACTCACATAGTAGCACACACAAAGTAACACATGCAAAGTAGCACACACAAAGTAACACATGCAAAGTAGCACATACAAAGTAGCACACAAAGTAGCACACAAAGTAGCAAATTCAAAGTAGTGCACACAAAGTAGCTCACACAAAGTAGCACACACAAAGTGGTACACACAAAGTGGCACATACAAAGTAGCACACACAAAGTAGCACCCACAAAGTAACACACATGAAGTAGCACACACAAAGTGGCACACACAAAGTAGCACACAAAAGGTAGCTCACACAAAGTAGCACACACAAAGTAGCACACACAAAGTAGCACACACAAAGTGGCACACACAAAGTGGCACACACAAAGTAGCACACACAAAGTAGCACACATAAAGTAGCACCCACAAAGTGGCACACACAAAGTGGCACACACAAAGTAGCACACACAAAGTAGCACCCACAAAGTAGCACACACGAAGTAGCACACACAAATAACAATCACAAAGTAGCACCCATAAAATGGCACTCAAAAGTAGCATGCACAAAGTAGCACCCACAAAGTAGCATGCACAAAGTAGCACACAAAGTAACACATGCAAAGTAGCACACAAAGTAGCATGCGCAAAGTAGCACGCACAAAGTAGCACACACAAAGTAGCACCCACAAAGTAGCACACAAAGTAACACATGCAAAGTAGCACACACAAAGTAGCACACACAAAGTAGCATGCACAAAGTAGCACACACAAAGTACCACACACAAAGTAGCACCCACAAAGTAGCACCCACAAAGTAGGACTCACAAAGTAGCACCCAAAAAGTAGCACACAAAGTGACACTCGCAATGTGGCACTCACAAAGTAGCACACGAATAGTAGCACACACAAAATAGCACACACAAATAGATCCCATAATGTAGCACACACAAAGTAGCACTGACAAAATAGCACCCAGAAACAGCACCCACAAAGTAGCACCCACAAAATAGCACCCACAGCATAGCACCCACAAAGTAGCACACAAAAAGTAGCACCCACAAAATAGCACACACAAATAGCACACACAAAGTAGCGCCCACAAAGTAGCATGTGCAAAGTAGCACTCGCAGAGAAGCACACCCAAAGTAGCACCCACAAACTAGCACCCGCAACATAGCACACAAAATAGCACACACAAAGTAGCACACACAAGGTAGCATACACAATGTAGCACATGCAAAGTAGCACACGCAAAGTAGCACATGCAAAGTAGCACATGCAAAGTAGCACTCGCAAAGTAGCACACAAAAGTAGCACACAAAGTAGCACCCGCAAAGTAGCACCCGCAAAGTAGCACCCGCAAAGTATTACACACAATGTAGCATGCACAAAGTAGCACACACAAAGTAGCACACACAAAGTAGCACACACAAAGTACCACACACACAGTAGGTGTGTGCTTTCAGTCATGTGGATGTCTCGCTACTCGGCTGTTTAAAGTTGCAGAGTCCGATGGTTTTGAGTTTCCCTCATTGGCGATTTAATTCTGTTGGATTAGGTGGTGGTACTATAGTTACATGACGAGGTAGGTGACTTCGACACAAACTGGGCATCTCCTCCATTTGTTGTACTATTCTCCCTGTTCTGACCCCAATAGCCGATGTTTACTTTTTGTGCTTGGGGCGTCGTTAAAGTTGCATAGTCTGATGATTTTGAGTTTTTGTCATTTTGTGAGATAAATATATTCGGTTGATCGCTATTAACTACCTTACTTTAATTTGAAGTAACCTTTATTTTAATGACTAACTTTTGGGATATTTGATTCATGTACAAACATGTCAAATTAGTTTTGGCAAGCAAGCCAAAACTCTGACACCATAAGCTTATCCAATCTAGGTTCTATTAAATTGTCTCAGTATTCCCTTCTATGTGGCGACACATATTTAATAAGTGCAGCAGTATCTAAGTTAGATATGCATAATACAATATAGATAATTGTTTTGGTTTTGAAGCTTTAAGTTGAATAATATATAATACATATAAATGAGTCCTTGGCTGCTTTATATGACTCCATCGCCAGTATCAACTGAATCAACTCCAAATAATCAGGGAGGTAAAAATGGAGTTCCTCAAGAGTCTGTGGCGGGACAATGACCTTAATTGACCTCTTTGCACTTGATTGACCTTTGTTGACTAGTTTGATGACGTCATCGTACGTAAGAACGACCTATATCGGTCCTCTCTATACTACTGCTGCTCGCAAAGAGGTTGCAGGTGCTCATAAAGTGGTCGCAAAGTGGACCTCAGTGGTCGCCAACCTCCGTGCGACCATTTTGGTTTCAAGGTTGCAGCTGCTGCACTAAAGACTTGTGTAGACTTCAGCAGTAATATGTTCTAATACATTGAGTTAGCATGCCCGTCAGTGTATGAACTCATTCTTAATAAGAACACCAGTATCTGTGTAGACTTCAGTAGCTATATGTTCTAATACATTGAGTTAGCATGCCCGTCAATGTAGCAACTCATTCTTAATAAGAACACCAGTATCTGTGTAGACTTCAGCAGTAATATGTTCTAATACATTGAGTTAGCATGCCCGTCAATGTAGCAACTCATTCTAATAAGAACACCAGTATCTGTGTAGACTTCAGCAGTAATATGTTCTAATACATTGAGTTAGCATGCCCGTCAATGTAGCAACTCATTCTTAATAAGAACACCAGTATCTGTGTAGACTTCAGCAGTAATATGTTCTAATACATTGAGTTAGCATGCCCGTCAATGTAGCAACTCATTCTTAATAAGAACACCAGTATCTGTGTAGACTTCAGCAGTAATATGTTCTAATACATTGAGTTAGCATGCCCGTCAATGTAGCAACTCATTCTTAATAAGAACACCAGTATCTGTGTAGACTTCAGCAGTAATATGTTCTAATACATTGAGTTAGCATGCCCGTCAATGTAGCAACTCATTCTTAATAAGAACACCAGTATCTGTGTAGACTTCAGCAGTAATATGTTCTAATACATTGAGTTAGCATGCCCGTCAATGTAGCAACTCATTCTTAATAAGAACACCAGTATCTGTGTAGACTTCAGCAGTAATATGTTCTAATACATTGAGTTAGCATGCCCGTCAATGTAGCAACTCATTCTTAATAAGAACACCAGTATCTGTGTAGACTTCAGCAGTAATATGTTCTAATACATTGAGTTAGCATGCCCGTCAATGTAGCAACTCATTCTTAATAAGAACACCAGTATCTGTGTAGACTTCAGCAGTAATATGTTCTAATACATTGAGTTAGCATGCCCGTCAATGTAGCAACTCATTCTTAATATGAACACCAATATCTGTGTAAACTTCAGCAGATTAATATTCTAATACATTGAGTTAGCATGCCCGTCAATGTAGCAACTCATTCTTAATAAGAACACCAGTCTCTGTGTAGACTTCAGCAGTAATATGTTACAATACATTGAGTTAGCATGCCCGTCAATGTAGCAACTCATTCTTAATAAGAACACCAGTATCTGTGTAGACTTCAGCAGTAATATGTTCTAATACATTGAGTTAGCATGCCCGTCAATGTAGCAACTCATTCTTAATAAGAACACCAGTATCTGTGTAGACTTCAGCAGTAATATGTTCTAATACATTGAGTTAGCATGCCCGTCAATGTAGCAACTCATTCTTAATAAGAACACCAGTATCTGTGTAGACTTCAGCAGTAATATGTTCTAATACATTGAGTTAGCATGCCCGTCAATGTAGCAACTCATTCTTAATAAGAACACCAGTATCTGTGTAGACTTCAGCAGTAATATGAACACAAAGTAGCATGCGCAAAGTAGCACGCACAAAGTAGCACACACAAAGTAGCACCCACAAAGTAGCACATGCAAAGTAGCACACACAAAGTAGCACACACAAAGTAGCACACACAAAGTAGCATGCACAAAGTAGCACACACAAAGTACCACACAAAAAGTAGCACCCACAAAGTAGCACCCACAAAGTAGGACTCACAAAGTAGCACCCAAAAAGTAGCACACAAAGTGACACTCGCAATGTGGCACTCACA
>JASIRB010000886.1:0-33928 GCA_030323885.1 Branchipolynoe longqiensis | reverse complement strand
TCACACTGTATTCAGCAGGTGTAAATTTCATGTTATATTGAGATGATATAGAAATCACATTGTATTCAGCAGGTGTAAATTTCATGTTATATTGAGATGATATAGAAATCACACTGTATTCAGCAGGTGTAAATTTCATGTTATATTGAGATGATATAGAATTCACACTGTATTCAGCAGGTGTAAATTTCATGTTATATTGAGATGATATAGAATTCACACTGTATTCAGCAGGTGTAAATTTCATGTTATATTGACATGATATAGAAATCACACTGTATTCAGCAGGTGTACATTTCATGTTATATTGAGATGATATAGAAATCACACTGTATTCAGCAAGTCTACATTTCATGCTATATTGAGCTGATATAGAATGCACACTGTATTCAGCCAGTCTACATTTCATGCTATATTGAAATGATATAGAAATCACACTGTATTCAGCAGGTGTAAATTTCATGCTATATTGAAATGATATAGAATTCACACTGTATTCAGCAGGTGTAAATTTCATGCTATATTGAACTGATATAGAATTCACACTGTATTCAGCAGGTGTAAATTTCATGTTATATTGAGATGATATAGAATTCACACTGTATTCAGCAGGTGTAAATTTCATGTTATATTGAGCTGATATGGAATTCACACTGTATTCAGCAGGTGTAAATTTCATGCTATATTGAGATGATATAGAATTCACACTGCATTCAGCAGGTGTACATTTCATGTTATATTGAGATGATATAGAAATCACACTGTATTCAGCAAGTCTACATTTCATGCTATATTGAACTGATATAGAATTCACACTGTATTCAGCAGGTGTAAATTTCATGCTATATTGAGCTGATATAGAATCCACACTGTATTCAGCAGGTGTAAATTTCATGTTATATTGAGATGATATAGAATTCACACTGTATTCAGCAGGTGTACATTTCATGCTATATTGAGCTGATATAGAATTCACACTCTATTCAGCAGGTGTAGATTTCATGCTGTATTGAACTGATGTAGAATTCACACTGTATTCAGCAGGTGTAAATTTCATGTTATATTGAGATGATATAGAATTCACACTGTATTCAGCAGGTGTAAATTTCATGCTATATTGAGATGATATAGAATTCACACTGTATTCAGCAGGTGTAACAAATAGAATTCACACTGTATTCAGCAGGTGTACATTTCATGCTATATTGAGCTGATATAGAATTCACACTGTATTCAGCAGGTGTACATTTCATGCTATATTGAGCTGATATAGAATTCACACTGTATTCAGCAGGTGTACATTTCATGCTGTATTGAACTGATGTAGAATTCAGACTGCATTCAGCAGGTGTACATTTCATGCTGTATTGAACTGATGTAGAATTCACACTGTATTCAGAATGTAAAGTCACCGGCTGGTGGTGTGAATGGTGTGGACAAGCTAATGAGAAATCAATACAGGTAATGAAGGAAAGTAGGTAAAGAGTGAAAGTAGGAGAGTGAGACTCCCTGGTTTATTATCTTATATAGGTTTCTAGAATCCAAGATGGCAGTGGTCACATGGGTTGATCCACCAATCAGGGTTCAATCTGTTGTATCCAAGGCCTTGTCATGCTGGCTACAGTGCCTTGTGGTGGCCAGTGATCCATAAATAACACCATGGGGGGAGGGGGTATTTGAGGTGACTCCTCTAAAGACTATTATAAGAAGTGACACTCCTCCTCTATACTATTTTACTATACAATTTCTATACCTAATGAGTAATAGTTTACCAACTCCACATATCCCTCATATGCCTTTGGATTTTATATATCACCATTTACCATTATTTAGACAGTTTGCAATTTATTATAGTAGTTTCACATATATCCTCATGCCATTAGATCGGAAAATTTTACAAGCAAGTGCAGATCTCATGCTGCATTGAACTGATGTAGAATTCATGCTGTGTTAAGCTGGTGTAGGTTTCTCACTGTATCCATCTGTTATCGATGTAATGCTGTATTCAGCTGAGGTAGATACCACGTGGTATTCAACTGATGTATATTTCATGGCGTAATCAGCTGATATAGATTCCACGTTAATGCAATTGGTTCTTGCCACTCTCACCAGATGGCAGGTTGATGGTGAAAATCCACGATAAAGTATTTTCCACACCGCAGGCTGCACGGTCAGCTGTTTCCCACAAGGCGGGTTGGTGATGGAAATCGTCTATTGATGGTGGAGGAATGTTCACAGGTGGCGCCACCAGCCTTTTTGAGTTAATTAAGCCAGGCCCGACTTGGGAAATGGGTTATTAATTATCAAGGGCACATGTGCAGGAATACATGTGCAGGAATTAAATAAATATCGACCGATGGAAAATGTAAAAAGATATAGAATAAGGACAAGCGAAGATTCTTTTTTTTTGTAATGATCCAGATAACGCGAAACAGCGGACTTAATTAACTACAGTAATTTTGCTATAATGAATGACAGCTTGCTTAATTAGCACTTATCTACTAGTAATCTACAACACTGTTACAGGAATGGTGGGGTGGGGTGGGGGGGGGGGGGAGTGGAGAAAAACGGAGACAACCCGAGCTTCATTCTCTACAGGAAGTTGATTGCCAATTAATGCTACCGCAACAGTCTAGTTATTTCACGCGCTGTGACGTAATTTCCGGCAAAGAACTTGTAACCAGCATCGTTTCCACTGATGTAGCACAGAAATGGGAATAGCGTGTATTAGGCGGGATTCGAACCCACATTCCTGCTATTCATAATTAAGTATCTTTACAAACAAAAGATTATTTAATTAATATATTGAAATTTGATCATGGGAGTGTCATTTCTTAAGGCCCTAAAACATGTCACCTAGGCATGAGGGACAAAGTGATTTAGACAGATTATTTACACAGATTGTATACGTTTTTAGATGGTATTTATAATAGTTTTAATACACATGGTACGGTGAGGAAATGGGGATAAATTCTAGTGTTCAAGTTTACACCGCTTCGACAAGGTTGACAATGTGTTTATGACAATTCAATATATTTGCCTAAAATTGCATAGTCTGATGGTTTTCGAGTTTCTGTCATTTTCTGCTGTGATGAATATAGTAGGTAGATTGTTATAATATATCTTACTTTAGTTTGAAGTAACTATGATTGAAAATAGTTATGAATGAGCAAGTGCTCATTTGGCGTTAGCGTAATTAAGCATTTATTAATTAATTGACAACAATTCATTATTTTATAACATATTACACTTATCAACTACTACTACCCGCTAGTTGCCATCTACTCACCTCGTTGTGCCTTGCTCATATGTCGCGCCTCACTCATGCTATTCCCATCTCCCTGACTATGATCACTGCATGACACTCTTCCTTGCAGCAATCATGTAATGCCACCGGGGGCTGCCCGGAATAAATGCCAAGTTATCCCACTCATGCCTCCTTGTCCTGCATGGCATGGCTGCAATGACTAACTTCAGAGATATTTGAACTGTAAACATGCAACATATTTCTGGCGTGCTTGTCAAAATTCTGACCGCAAAGGATTCAACTGTATCAGGTCTTATTAAATTACATAATACACCTTTCTAGGTAGCAATGGATATTTACTAAGTGCACCAGCATTCAATTATGAGATGTAGATTCAAATCTAGAAAGGTGTTTTGCTTTTGAAAAGGTGATGTTTTTATTGAACTATACAAATTTAATATAATAACACATGATGTAGCAAGTACAAAGATATCCGTGTCAGTGTCGGTATTTACAATTAGCAACTCATAGCTCCAAAATAAAATCATTGACCAGCACATACCTTCACGGGGATCCCTATTTTGGATGTAGTTGTTTGGATGTGGGTTAAACCAAGACAATAATTAGCACAAACACCAGGTCCTTAACCATGTGTAAAAATATACGGATTTTCGGTTTGGATTTATAAATTGGCAGAGAGCATTACTATTCTCGGGCGACGGAGTGGGGACCAGGGTTATGTAACAGAGAAGCAATGGGTGCCCCACTCACTGTGTGACATAAGAGACTATGTGGAAAATATGATAACACATAGTGCCCGAGATTATGATGTGATGTTCATATGTAAGAGACAGTTAATGTTTAGTGAAATGTTCCCTCTATGCACCAGTGAGAGTGCAAGTGGAGGGGAAGGACATTTTTAATATATGTTTATTGTAACTGTCTGCAACTACCTGTTACCATTGGACTGATGGGCAAGCACATCCAGCCATTCTGCATACATTATGGACACCACCTGCAGCTGGGGTTGAGTGATAGCTGCCCCCTATTAGGGCGTCGCCCCCAGGCTGTAGAGGGTGTCTGATTGGCTGGCTGTGGGAGGCCCACTCACCTGCATCCCTCACACCTGACACACAGACCTCACTCTAGGCATTATTCATTCACTTCTTCTTGGGTAAGCACTCTAGCAGGAGGCACTCTTCTCTTGTCCAGGAACCCAAACACTCTGTCTGATGCTCCACTTGCTATACACAAACTAGCAGCAGCTATTCCAAAGGCACTGAGCTGTGTGCAACAACCATGGGAATCTAGTCCAATGGGCTGTAGGCACTGATTCTTATACACACTAACAAGAGTAATGAGGATCTGTGTGGACAGAACTTAAGGAGTGAGGGTGATAGGTTGCTAGTAGATGAACAGCAGTTGATGCCAATAAAGCACAACTTCTTCACTGTCAATCTTACGCTACTTGTCTTCGCTTTCTTCCTTATGAGTTTGTTGAGAGGGCCATCAGGTTGGAACTGACAGACAGTTGTCAGAACGCACCTGGGGAAGAGTAAGTGGTATCTGGGGCTCTGCCGGCGGAGTCCCAAGATATTACATATCGAGCAGTAATATTTAAATGTTTGTTAAGGTTGCATAGTCCGGTGCTTTTAAGTTTCGGGCATTTTTCTGAGATAAAATTATTGAATTGATCGTTATAATCTACCTTACTTTAGTTTGAAATAACTTTCATTTGAAATGACCAAATTTGGATATATTTGAAATGCAAACATCCCAAATTAATTTTGACAAGCACACCAACACTTCTGGCAGTAACGGGTTCTATTAAATTGACTCAGTTTTCCCTTCTATGCAGAAGCAAATGTTTATAAGTGCATCAGTATCTAAGTTAGATATATAAAATCAAATCTAAATAATTGATTTTGTTTAGAAAATTTGATGCTTCATCAGACTATGCAGCTTTAAAATTCATTGCTGTTTTACTAAGTGGTTCACAAACTAAATATAGAGGAAATATGTAAGCGTGTTCATTTAGGTTTTCACTGATATATTATATTCTGTAGTAAAACTCTCCCTAACACATTGTGCCATGGACACATATATATTCCAAGCGCTATACTGTCCTTATATAAAAGTTGGCCTTGGTTTTTTTTTATTGGTTTTTTTGTGATGGGTGTATTTATGCTGCCCATAATGGTTAAGTCTAATGACTTGTTTTCGCCACTAGACAGTCTTGTGACTCCCCTTCTTTTTATCACTTTCACTTGTTGTGTAGGTAACTACTGCATGCATTCTTTCTTTCTTTGTAAGCATTCTCCCACAACCCCCAAACCTCTGTGAGTTTGTTCGTTTGACAATTGGATAATTGTTTGGTTACCAATAGTTAATTTCTCTGAATGTCTTCACCTTGCTGTGTTAGTGGTAATTAGCTTTTGATTTTAAGTTTAAAGTTTACCTTTTGTATGTATCATACCTAGCATCTATACCCTCTAAAACTTTGCTTGAATTATCAGTGTATTTTCTATTTATTTATCTATCCTTCTTTTTCTTTTTTAATTCATTTTATTTGTTGTTGTCATTAGTCTAGCAGTGCATTTAGCTCTCTTTTGATTAATGCTTTATATGTTTCTATTGTCCCTGTACTTCTTTTTTCTACTCCCAGTGTATTCCATTCCCTTGCATTCATGTACTCGGTACTCCTCTCATATGATCTGTTTTTGGCTCTGTTTATTATCAGTCTGGGGCCATCACTACCTCTTGTTGCCTTTTCTGTTACCTGCACCCTCCTAGGCTTCCTTCTCTCCCTGAATGCTGCTATTTTGAGATGTGCCTTCCTCCTCTCATTTTTTTTTCCATTTTTTTTATTGAGACTGTATTTATACTGCCCATAGCATGCAAGCCCGGGTGTCCAGGCTTGTTTTCAATGCTAGCCAGCTGTAGTGTTTGTGTTGTCTTACCAAGCAGTAGCTGCTGATAAGTTATTTGATAGTCTGCATTTCAGTAGCAGATAGATCTGTTGGTACGTTTAGTAGCCTATGTTAGTTTTTTGGGGGCCCTATTGGCATTGAATTTTTGTTCTATTCTTATTACTATGTTAGTTGTTTTCTTAGGGTTCTATGTTAGTGTTTTGGGTTTTCTTGGGAAGAGTTTTCCGCTTTTTTCTACTTAATTCTATACTAGCCTATTTTATTTACATGTCCATAGGCCTGTTCGAAATAGGTGGTTGAGTTATGTTTGTTTGAATTTGATTTGATTCATATTGTTGTTGGATGTGTTATCTGGCTTTTATATTTCCGGTTATCCCGCCCTGGGCTGTCCAGTTGGTGGGCCGTGACATATCACCTGCCCCCTTGTGGTGCAGTTCAGTTGGGGTTCCCAGTTTTTATTTTGCACAAATATTTTTTGTACGTTTTTAGGTCAGGGATTTGTCTTTCTTTTAGTGTGTTGACTCTTGATCATCAGTTGGGTGTCTATGTTCCACCTTCAGACATATCTTATCTGCTCTATTTTGTAGTCTTTGTAGTTTATCCAATATATTTGTGTTACCCCCCATATACATTACATCACTATAGTCAAAGTATGGTAGTATCATACCTTTATAGATTTTAATAGCCATATTTATAGTACGGTATTTTCTGGTATTCGCTAATATCCAGATTTTGTGGTTTGGCTTCTTGATAACTTCTTTAAGAGGTTAATATAATAAACTGCCTCTTTTCAACGAGGTAATATTTAAATGTTTGTCAATATTCCTTGCTGTTTTACAAATTGGTTCACAAACTAAACATAGAGGAAATACTTAGTCATGTTCGTTTAGGTTTTCATCCATGTCTAACCCATTGTGTCACGGACATATATACATATACACATATGTACTATATCATTTATAATGTAGATATAAATATCGGCAGCTGTTAATGTTTCGCTCTAAACACCTTAACTTCCAGGTTATTCACTGCGGAGCGGGCATTCTCTCATCCCCTCCTCCTCTACACCATGAGCCAACTGTCACTCTGCTCACTTTCAAAACTTGGGGTGGTATATATATATATATTATATACATAGATATATATATAGATATATATATAGATATATATATATGAAGAGTTCATGCACAAAACCACGTTAACGCCAATACAAAAATAGAGATAAACATTGGAATCAAATCTTCAATTTTTGTTGTTATATTCCTTCTTTTTTTGTTCATTGCTCCATAAGTGGTGATATGGAAAGTGGAATTGATGAGAATTAAAAATATTTCCAGGTACAAATCTGTTATTCAAACTACGTTTGTGGATATATATAGATATATATAGTGGTCCTCCCCCGACCATCAGGAGGTCGGGGGAGGACCACTACAGAGCTTATTACACGCGATAAAGGATTTATCACTATCCATATATATATACAGTAAAACCTCTCTTAATCGACCGACCAATGGACCAACTTTATGTGGTCGGTTTAGGTAGGTGGTCGGTTTAGGGAGTTAGGATATCCTTACAATGGTATTTTTGGGACCCAAATAAAGCGATCGATATAGGGGAGTGGTCGATCTGTGGAGGTGGTCGGTTAGACAGGTTTTACTGTATATATATATATATATATATATATATATATATTCCAAGCGCCACATTGCCCTTATATAAAAGTGGGCCTTGCTAATATAATTAATATGCCGCGTCCTTTGACGAGGTAAGCTGCCCGACCTGCTCACAGGACGACAGGCTTCGGGCGTATGCTCGGTCACGTGACTCTCCGGGGGAACCAATCAGCTGGCTGCTGCCTGTGTCACTCCATGATGCAATACATCATGGATAGACTAGTGTATTTACCTAGCTAAACCTACCAGTTCTGAGCTACGTCTCTCTATATATATACTATATATATATATGTATATATATATTTATTTATATTTATCTGGTTATGGTGCAGGTGGTCTGATTTCCCAGTGGGGCAGCACTATATAGTCGCCATGAGTGCACACGGTCACAAGTCAGCACCCGCCCTGATATGAACTTAGGTGTTGCCAGGATGTAAAACTCCAAAACCAACCAAGCAACATATATATATATATAAATATATATATATATGTGTGCTCTATAATCCATTATGGGAATATAAACAAGGACACTACCTATCTTCAGTTCCCTATGTAATAGTATAGCACTGTATCCTATCTAAGTTCTAACTGACTCTGTGTAGTATGACATGGGCCACACTGGCGCCACCTGTGAGGGGCTCTAGGCACTGTATGCCAGCTGCGTCTGGCCGTTAACTCATATAGGCCCGTGAGGACGGTCAATTTTAACTATATAAATATGTATATATGTTGGTTGGTTTGCTATATAAAATTATATTTATGTACTATATAATTTATTATGTCTTACATCCTGGCAACATCTAAGGTAATATCAGGATGGGCACTGACTTGTGACAGTTTGCACTCATGGCAACTTTAAAGTGCCGCCCCACTGGGAGACCAGGCCACCAGCACCATGACCCGATATCCCACTCAATCACATTATCCTGACACTGAGCTAACCAGTCCTTTCCCTATCCTAGTGATGTCTAATGCCAGGCTAGGAAGTGACAATCATCAATGTTATCAGTCATTGGTTTAACTCGACCATAAACCGAAATCCCGATCTCCCGCAAATTTGTCTAGCTGTAAAGCCCTATAAATAAAGACATAAGTGGAGGACTAGTGTGGTGGTAAGCCCTCATTTATTTTCTCGGGCTATGGCCGAGCAAAAATGCCCTACCATAAATAATATAAAGCTAAAAACTTTGAGTCGAGTGGCAAGTGGCGGTGGCGGTGGCGCTGGCAGTGACGGTGGTACCAATAGACCCACACCAAATCGCATAGTGTTAGCGTAGCGAAGTTAATAAATAATAAAAACATGCAGCGCCACCAATTTATATGTATATAATTCTTATATTTGACATATATATATATATGGATATATATATATATATATATATATATATATATATGGACAGTGATAAACGCTTTATCGTGTGTAATAATGCCTGTACTGTAGAGTCCTGCACTACCCCCTCCCCCTGTCCGGGTGGGGGGTGGGACCCCCATCATGCACCGCTCCGCCTCCTGCACGGATCCTAGCCTCCACTCGCAATATATAATTTCTTATATGTGTATAAATAGGCAGAGTAATGCCATTATTATTATTTTTGTATTTATTTACTGTTTATACCATTGCTATCACCTTACTTACTTGTGACAGTGCACACTCATATTGACTTTATAGTGCTGCCCCTCTGGAAGACGAGGCTGTTGGTCCCATGTCCTGATATCCCACTCAGTCACATTATTCTGACATTGTGCTAACTAGTCCTTGTCATATCCTATTAATGCTGAGGGCCAGGCTAAGTATCAAACAGTCTCAGTTTTATAAGTCATCGGTTTGACTCGGCTGGGATTCGAACTCCGGACCTTCCGCACAGGAATCCTGCGCTCTGCAGACTCGACCATCGCGTCAGATTAATGTATCTCTGGCAACATCGATGTAAATAAAGAGGCTATTTAAAAATAGAAAAAAATCAGCATATACAATATGTCAGACTAACACTGGGGGCAATAGATGATAATTGGCCAAGCCCAAGTGGCGCCATGTGGGAGATATGGGAACTAGAGCCCAGTATAACATGTGATATAATGATGCTCTGAGAGGGGATCATGTCCTCGTTTATATTCATAGGCTTTCATTTTAAAATCCGTCCCGCAGTGAAGGTATGCGCTGGATTTTGGGCGCGCGCAGGTGGCGCCAACGGCGAAAATAGGAAACTCACTGCACAATCCCGCATCTAGATTAACGAGGGTCAACTGGGAGGTGGTCTGTCTGTCCGACAGTGATGGTGTATGCAGGAGTATGGCTGTGCATGGAGAGTGCCAACTGTGGAAATAGGAACGCTCACCCAAGTAACGTGCGCATAGATCAGTGAGGGTTTCACTGGAAGGTGATCTGTCTTTTTTTTATACTCCCATAATTCATTATAGCACACATATATAAAGGAGCAGCTACAGTACAGAATAAAAACAAAACCATAATAGTGGAATGAGTATATATTCTCTGGCTAGCAATATCAGCCTTTGCCTATTAAAAAAACAAATCCTCCGGTGCGAGTGACGGTTTGGCATCCCCGGTAGGGAGAATGACCGCCGGTGGTGGCGCCACCAGCAATGAGCATTGAGCGAAGGAGGCAGTGTATAGAATAATCGGTACAATACATGAATAACAATTCCATTCCGCGCCTTTATACTTGCATAATACGCTTTACATCACATATATTACCTTACATTACTCATTGCTCCTTCTGCCACCACTCCTCCAGTCTCTCAGTACTCTTTTCTCTACGCACTATTCTCTCTTATGTTGCTTCTTCTTCAGCTTCTAAATACTGAAACCTATTTCCCTAATATCCTCGCTTCCTTCCTTCTCACTCTTCTCACTCCCCTCCTATCCCTCTCCTATTCCTATTGTGTCTGGATTCTTCTCCCTTCTTTCTTCCACTAATGGCTGATCTGTCCTCCCACACACTCACCACAGCGCTATTCAGCAACCCCCACACCCCCTCCCACCCCCACCTGCCCCGCCCCCACAATCATCAGAGCTCCCCACATCCAATCATCTCCTCATACTACCTCTACTCACGAACCTTCCCATTCGACGACAGATTGCATTGTTGTGCACCCTGGCGTGTTAGATTACCACCAGTGATTATCCCATAACCGGAAGCACCTCTCGGTATCTCCTCCTGCCCCTGCACTCTGACCTGATTAATGGGACCTGTGCTTACGCCCGCCCCGTCCCACCTCACTCGCACCACCCACCACTCAATCCACCACAGCTCGGGTTGAACACTGCAAATCACTCTTCATGATTCGTGTCCTGATACCCGTAGATCCACTTCAACATACCCCTGGCCTCTCATTCATACATGCACTGGGAATAGCGACATGAGGATCTGGAGAACTTCCAAGGAGATCCATCCTCAAGAGGGGGTTGGAGGGGAGGAGGGGAGGGAATTATGGGGGGGGGAGGTGGAGGTTGAGGTGGGGGGAGGCGCCCAAGGATCAGCCAGAGGGCGTCTCATGTGTGAATTGCATTTGAAAACAGAATGTTTATTTGTTTGCGTTTGTCATGGCATGATGATGATGAAAATTAGAAATATTGCGCCTAGAGGGGGAATCAAACCCACATATGTTGCATTCCGAGTCAGTGTGCTAATCATTTCACCACTTAGGCTCCCTGATGTCACCACCCTATCCTAACCATGCCTATCTGTCTATGTGGTTCCTTGTCTGAGAGGTCAGTGCAGATTACAACACTCGTTCCCCTGGAGTTGTAAGTCTTTGTTAATGGGTTACGTCCGTAAGTCATGTCAATGCTTATAATTACATATGTACAGGCAATACACGTACATGGACATACAGAGGGTATGCTCAACAACCAGACACTGTGTACAGGATCCTGGTTGAGGCATGAGTGTCATAGGAGAGATGAAAATGGGAAATATTCCACCTATAGCGGGAATCGAACCTACATTTCTTGCACTCCGGGCCAGTGTGCTAAGCAATTCACCACCTAGGCTCCCTGATGTCACCACCCTATCCTAACCACGCCTATACCTGTCTATGTGGCTCTTTGCCTGAGAGGGCAGTGGAGGCTACTACAGATTTTACATCCTGGCAACATCTAGGATCATGGGTACCAAACTTGTGATAGTGCGCACTCATGGCAACTTTGGTGCTGGAAGCCCAGTATCACAGTAAGGCAGCACTATAAAGACACCATTAGGGCATGCTGTTTTCAGTGTGGGTTGTTTTCTGTGGCTGTACCTTAGTTCAGCCACAGTATGGTATGTGGGTAATGCAGTAGCTATCTGCTAAAATACCTCAGGGAGCTTGACGCCCCTGCCTTGCAAAGTTATAAACAACTGCCTTGTGGTACAGGTTCTTGATAGAACCAAAGGCTAAGGGAGCAAACCCAAGCAGAAAACGATGCTTCCGTGGGAGCTTTAAGGGCGGTGATGAATGGAACTCCCAACATCTCCCGGCCAGCCACTGCAGAAAAAAATAGTTTGCACCTGTCTTGACATGTTCTTGCCGGTGTGAGACCTCTATTTGCTCCCCGAAAGAGTGCGGCTAGTAACTTGCAAAAGCCAGTAGCATTTCAACAATTTGGAACCGGCTTTTATGAAATGCACAACTGCACGAAATAGTGGCGGTTAAGGGATGAAAGCAGCCTTTGTCGCATTGCAACTGACAGCATGATGATGATGACCTTAGTTGATTAAGTGGGGGAAATGTCAACCTCGGATGATTGGTCTTCCTCATTCCACAGCTCCTTACCTTATCCTAGTAATGCTGAGGGCCAGGATAGGTAGCGACAAGTATCATTTGTTTATGTTATTGGTCTGACTCAACCATGGGGTTCGAATCCCACAACCTACCAAAACGTGAGACGGACACCCAATTCATTCCACCATCCCGTCTGAAGCTGGTATTCATCCTAATATGACCATAGATCTTGCTAGGACGTAAAACCGCAATAATCAAAACAAACTTTATTTTTGGTGGAAAAATATGTCGGTGTGGTGTTAGTGAAGCTCCCAATGGACGCCCCTCGTTAATAACGCCCGCCCCGTGAGCAATGAGTATGCAGACAAATGCCACCAGGGGCGCCACTAGCGCATTAGTTAGGTCTACACTTGGCGCGACACCTGGCGGGCTTCAGTGGAAGGAACCGCCAACAAAACCCTCAACTTTCACACACAGATTGTTAGCATCAGAGCTCTGTGGTTGGTAGTTGTTATTGTTTTAGGTCCTAGCAACATTTCCGATCAGATCAGGATGGTTACCGACTTGTCTCAGTGCGCACTCATGACGAATATATAGTGCTGCCCCACTGGGAGAACAGGTCACCAGCACTGTGACCCAATCTCCCATGCAGTCGCATTATCCTGATACTGTGCTAACCAGTCTTGGTCCTATCCTACTAATGCCGAACACCAGGCTGGGTAACAACAAGTTTCAATTTTGTAAGTATCAGTTATGTAAGTCATTGGTTTGACTTGTCTGGGATTCGAACTCCCAACCTTCCGTATAAGAAGCATGTGTTATACTGATAGGGCTACCGTGTTCGGCGCACTGTGTTTGAAAGTTGCAGAATTCACAATGTGGAATGTAATTGTGTTTATTAATCATCAGGTTCGAATCCTAGTATCAGGCTAATACCCCTGTCACACTACGATGTAATGAGCCAACGTAAGCCTGACGTGCTCACGTCTCGTCATTACGTTGACGTACGTTGGGTCACATTATGATGACGTCAGAATGACGTTAGACTGATGCTGAGCTATGTCACGTTATGTTGTGTTACGTCGGGGCGCGTCAAGGTTTTGAACCTGTTAAAAACTTTCGACATAACTCGAACGTAAGGGTTTATGTTCGCCGTATGTTCTGTACACGTTTGGCGAATGTCAATGATGTTAGACGCACCTTAGTCAAACGCTGCTCACTACATTCCACTACGTTGACCCACATTAAAGCCGGTGGAAACATCCACGTGGCGTAATGGGAACTTCTGGAGAACATACACCGAAGATACGCCAAACGTATGTCCAACATACATTCAGCATTTTGCCACCGTGTCATGAGTATGTAATGTCACGTAACGTAACGCAATGTACTTCTGGCGATGGAATAACGTACATAGTGTTCCGTGAGCGTAATTACGTTGTCCTCTCTCGTTGAATGACGCTATCACTACTCTTTACCGACGTTACGCTCTCATCAACTATGCTGCATCCACGTTCAACTTCTGCCCAAATTTGCATACTACGCTGAGAAGTTCGATGTTTTTCACGTTCTCCTTATGCTGACGTTGTTACATCGTAGTGTGACAGGGCCTTAAGCCTTAGTTAGCTGTCATGTCTCATTTTCAGTTCATTGGTACTAAACAGCTAAACCCTATTCATGAGAGTGATGTCGACTGTAGGGTGGGTAGGGCACAGCGAGAATCCTATCCTGACGACACAGGGCTCTGTGCAACAGGCCAGATTAATCCCCCGCCAAACCAGGGGTATAAAATACATTCAATATCTGGGCTAGGCATTGAATATCTGGGGTAGGCCAAAATATTCCCAGGGGTATTAAATAGCCCAGGCTCATTTATACCCTGGGGTATTTTTTTGCCTAGGCCAGAATATACCCCACTAGCCCAGATTACACCCCCCCCCCTTATTCTTCCCAAGTAAGTCTGTATTTCAATGCCGAGGGTTTCTTTCCATCATATTTGTTTAAAACAACAACATGGTACTGCAGCATAGAAGATCAACACCAATGACAGTCAGCTTAGCCTATTTTCAGTACTATGATGTGCACCATCTATAATTTTGTTTGTTAAATACAATTAATTATTTACTTTTCATTGGCTATTTCATATTTAAAGTATATATTTAGGCTCTCTGCAGCAAACAGGAACATCTAGAAATCTGGGCAACTTCCGGTCCCAAGCTTGTCGGATATTTTGTCAGGAACATGTCTATAATTATGCTATATATGTTATATAGATAAGACATTAAGACATTTTGTATTCACAATTTCTATACATTGTCCGTAATGCTTAAGCATGGTGGGTAATTGGGCGCCCAAACCCAGACCATCCCCGAACCAGTAACTAAGGACGCATTGACATTGCTGCCGACTAGCGGCTCCTGATAACACTAAATTAAATTATGCGCGCCTAACGCCGACTAGCGGGTATTCTGGTACTAATCGCCCTGTCACATTACGACGCTTCTCCCCGGCGCGCCGCCAACACATAAAATCACTTTTAATCGTCAACACACGCCAAACTTTTTGGCGTCAGTGCAACGTGTTGGTAGCATGTGGCCGACATTGTGAGAAAAAAACAAAAAAGTTTGGCGCACCATCCTGATATGACCTTAGATGTTGCTAGGATGTAAAACAGCAACAAACAAACAAAGCAACAGCTTGGCACAATGTGTGCGAATGACCCTGATGCGCTCACGGCATGTACCTAGTGTTCGCATAACATTATTCCAGTGTGTGTAACGTATCTCGACATGCTGCTAACGTCGCCATAATGTTGGCACCCATGCATTGTAGCACGTCGAAAGTTTTGTGCAAGTGCAAAACTTCGCCGATCCCCTGACGTGTGCCGCCGACCCTCACCGACCGTCGCCGTTCATCAACGAATACCAACGCGCGCCTAACGCGTGCGAAACGCTTCCTGACGTATCCCGACGTTGTGCCAAAGAATCACATACGTCGACACGCGTTAGCAAGAAGCGTCGTAATAGGACAGCACCATAAGCCGGCAACCAGATGTAAACAATGCAGATGACGCTTTCACCTGACGTAGCTTTATCAAAATAACCCAATACGCCCCCTTTCGGCCAGAACAAAGTCTCTATAAAAGCGACTGCACACTGTGGACTCGATCACTTCAAACTTGGCGACTGGAGACGACACCTAAGCTAATAAAAATTCCCATCCCATCCACCCCACAAAGATGTAAGATATAAGGGTCAGAGCGTCTCTAGCCTCGATCTTAAAAACACTTGAAACGGACCATGTAAAGAAAAAGACACTGGAAAATAAAAAGCCATAAATATATATTTACTGTGTTCGCATTGCTCCAATTATTCCACAAACATATACTATTCTGTTGACAATAGAAATTGCAGGAACAGTGTAACAATTTATTGGTTGTCTTCCCACTGCCCCATATAAACAAAATAATCCATAAAACAAAATCATGCTGTATGTGCGTGATATATATCCGTTAATCACTAGTTGTACACCTCGCGAATTAAAAGCCGAGAAGCAGATAGAAAATCACAAGAGATACCTTACAGCTGTTTAGCTCTGCCCTTGTGAACCTCTATGAACCTCACTATCTCAATGGAAAACTTAAATTATTAATACTTAATTTGCTAACAAAATCACTTAAGAAAAAGGTGTTGAAGTCGTCTTAATTTGTCCTAAATGAAACTTAATAATGGGGAATGGAAAATTAATTTTGCTGAAATGAAGATAAATTTGGCTGATGTGGCAATGAATTTGTGGAAATTAAATTTGATTTAGGTGAAATGAAAAATAATTCTTAGCGACAATATGGCAACACCAACTCCATCAACATCGAGACTCGTTCTCTCCTTCTTCTGCCTCCCCTATGTGCCCACTGTCTACAAACCGCCCAACGCTAAAATCTCGACAGCTACCCAACTTATATACATGTTTCAACATTTGCCCCATATATCAAAACAACGGAATCTAATCAATGAAACTAACCATCAATAAATACTTACGCTAGGCAACCTGTCAGGTGGCTGACATCCAACCGCACCATCATCAATTAAAAAGTACAGATGTACATCTTTCGTCACTCATCACATTCTTGTTCCTTAGTTTATTCATTATAAAAATGATTGTGTAAATGGCTAACAGTGTTTATAGCGAAATGCCAGTACCTCGGCGCCGACAAAGGTATCATTCTGAGGACTAAACCTATTGTCGTGCGGTGGGGGTGATGAAAATGGGAATTATTGCGTTTAGAGCGGGATTCGAACCTACACCTCTTACCATTCTGGGTTAGCGTGCTAAACATTACAATACCTAGGCTCCATGATGCAATCACCCTATCCACTCCTACCTATCTATGTGGCTCCTTGCCTGAGAGATCAGTGCAGAGTACTACACTATTTACTACAACAAAAGAAATTTTCATGACATTCTGAGGCTAGCATGCTAACCATTACACTACTTCCCTGGGGCCATATGCAGGAGTCAGTGTTAGTGGGGTTTGGTGTTAGAGCCTGTTACCGTTTAGCTATCACCGAAGTCGGGACCTGTGTCAAGTCGTATGCAGGAGCACGTAACACTTTCATTATAGCTAAACGTGAAGTTATTTATAGATTTGGGAAATCCCTCTGTGTTTGTAGCCATATATTAGGCTCAAATCTATTGAATGCGATCATATTTAACAGAATTACATACGCAATAAGTGAAATGTTATCAATTTAACCCTAAAGTCGAAGCGTTATTAAGGCTACCGCCACATTGGCGGCGATATTAATAGTTATATTTTCGAATCGACGAAGGTACAGTAAACAAACCGCCGCCGCCGCCAGTATGGAAAGCGACGTCGATGCGGCGGCGATTTGTTTACGTTACGTTCGTCGATTCGAAAATATAACTATTAATATCGCCGCCGCTTCGAATTTAGGGTTAATTTGCTGAAATTTCACTTATTGCATATGTAATTTTGTCAAATATGATCACATTGAATAGATTTGGGCCTAATATATAGCCGCCGATTCGGCGTCGGCGGCGATTTGTTTACTTTACATCTGTCGATTCGACAATATGAATATCACCGCCAATGCAGCGGCAGCATTAATAACGGTTTGAATTTAGGGTTAAATTGGTAAAATTTCACTTATTGCATATGTAATTCTGTTAAATATGATGGCATTGAATAGATTTGGGCCTAATCAGTGCCTAGCACCAACCTTAAACCACCTATGGATCAGGGTTACCCTAACCTCGTTTAAGGTTTTGGTGTTAGGCCTATCACTGACTCATTCGTGCATACCGACTTTTCGGCGCTAAACCAGAAATCCCCTCTAAACGCGTTTTGGCTCGGTAACACCGACTCCTGCATATGGCCCCTGATGCAATCACCATACCCACACCTACCTGTCTATGTAACTCCTTGCATGAGAGGGCAGTGCAGAGTACCACACTATTTACTACAACAAAAGAAATCTTCATGACATTCTGAGGCAAGCATGCTAACCATTACATTAAATAGGTTCCCTGATGCAATCACCATACGCACACCTAACTGCCTGAGAGGGCAGTACAGAGTACTACACTGTTTACAACAAGAAAGAAAGAAATAGTGTAGTGGAAAATATTGGTTTGACAGAGTGGTTTGTGGATTTGATTGGTCCTGCTTGTTGTTGGTGTGCAGACCGCTACAATCTCAGTATCCCCCCGGTCTGTGCAAGCCGCACGTAGCGACTGTCATCCACTGACAGATCACTCATGGCGCAGACGGACAGGACACGCGTCCCTAACTGATATTTATGGGTGGGAGTGCTTGGCATTTGATAGTGTGACCTGCTGCACCCGATTGATTATATGGAGAGTGTGGGAGTGGGAGTGGGGGACGGGGAGGGGGAGGTGGAGTGGGGGGGGGGGGGGTGGGAGGGGGAGTGGGGGGATTGAGAGTGGGAGTGGGGAACGAGGAGGGTATGAACTGGGTAGGTGAAATGCGAAATGTCCAGAAAGGACTCAAGTTTGATGAATAGAATTGATTTGGGGAAGGAGGAAGAGAGAGAGGGGTGGTAGGAAGGAGGGAGGCATGAGGTGGAAGGAGGGACACGTGGTGGAAGGAGGGATAGAAGGGGTTGAATGTGGGGGAGAGGGAGGGTGGAATGACAGAAAAAGAGAGTCGATGGAAGGATGGAGAGAAGGGGTGAAATAAGGGAGAGAGGAGGCTGGAATGATGGAGAAAGGTGTGGGTGGAAAGAAGGAAATGGAAAAGCAAAAACTGAGGTCATGAGATAAGCATAAAGTGATGGAAGGAAGGAAAGAAAGAACGAACGAAATAACGAAAGAATGAATGAAAGGGAAAAAGAAACAAAGAAAGAAGGAAAGACAGAAAGAAAGAAGGAAAGAAAGAAGGAAAGAAAGAATGAAAGGAAGAAAGAAAGAATGAATGAAAGGAAGGAAGATAGAAAGAAGGAAAGAGAGAAAGAAGGAAAGAAAGAAGGAAATAAAGAAGGAAAGAAAGAAGGAAAGAAGGAATGAAAGGAAGGAAGAAAGAAGGAAAGAAAGAAGGAAAGAAAGAAAGAAAAAATTTAAGAAAGAAAGAACGAAGGAAGGAAATAAAGAATGAAAGAAAGAAAGAAAGTAAGAAAGAAAGAACTAAAGATAAAGGAAATGAAGGAAAGAAGGAAGGAAGGACAGAGAGAAGAGGAAAAGGAAAGCAGATTGACAGGAAGACGGGGAAAAGGCAAGTCAACATGACAGGAGGGAGGAATACAAAGGAAAAGAACCAAAAAGAAGAAAGAGGGATTGAAATTAGATGAGGGATTGAAATTGGGGTTCGGAAGTTGATAGGAAAAGGAAATGAAAGGAAGGTTTTGTTTGTTTATTGTTGATTTACGTCCTAGCAACTTCTAAGGTCATATAAGGACGAACTGAAGGGAAGGAGTGAGAAAGGAAGGGTTGTCAAGGGAATAGAGAACACAGCAGGCTTGAATATCCTGAGTGGAGGATTTAGAAATGAAGAGCGATTGAAGATTTTCTGAAGGCAAGTTATCAAATATGTCTAAATGTTATTGTTATTGGAGCTTATTACCGGCAGGCATTGAATATAATGTGGCTTACACTGCCGTCATCACTTCAGGGAGCCAATGTTTCCACCTGATTCTGTCACACGTGTTTGTGAAGAAATCTGAGCAAAGCAGCCACTCTCGGCTCTGGCGGCCTTGGTGTGTGTAATTGCATTTCGGTGAAGCCTATAGCAGATCTGAGGGTGAGTGCGATCTAGCTGAGGGGGTGGGGGCATGTCTTAATAGGGATTCCATTTGCCGTGTGCGCCATGTGTGTTGCATCATTAGCATGGTGGTGTGCGTAATTGTATGCATTGAAGATTTAAATGACATGTTAGGAGTTGTGAAATACGCATGACACGTCTTAACATCTGCAGCTAAAATAGTGCATCTTCTAGTGGGAGGTGGAGGGAGGTCAAATGGCGCATATTAATGGGGCAGTCACACTACGACGTAACGCAGTAGCATAAGCCGACATAGGTAAAATTTGGCCATTACGTTGAGGTACGTCGAGATATGTTACACGTTCGTTAAGCCTATGTCGAGGTGCTTCGAGATACGTTTTGTTACGTCGACACTCGTCAAGGTTTTGGATATACCCACAACTTTTAATGTAAGACAATGTGTGGGTTATACGTTAGCATACGCTATGCATACATTAGACATATGTCAAGTATGCTAAACATATGTTACATGTATGCTAAACATACATTGAACTACATCAGGCATAAGTCAAGCTGACAGAAACGTACAGTCAGTGTATTGACAACGTATTGAAAACATATGGATATCATGTCTAATGTATGTACTTCTGGCAATGGAATAACGTATATAACGTTCACCGGCATTCTGCAAGCGTTCCATGAGCGTTTGTTTAATGTTCTCATGCATTACCACTACGTTGGTTCGACATTTCGCCTACTTCCACTATGTTGCACTGACGTCCAAATTGGCTCTGCAATGCTGAGAATGTTGACGTATCTCAACGTAGATAACTGATTTCTACATTCCGCACTCGCTGGCCCGTTATCTCGTAGTGTGACAGGGGTATCATGATGGTGCATGTGTGGGGGTATTGCTTTGAGTGAAGTTTTCACAGCATGAGAGGTGACACTGACACTCCAGAATCCAAAACGGACACTTCCCACTTCAGGAATTCTCAAGCGCCATAAACAGAAATTAAAAAAAATATTCATGAAATTGAGAAGATTCTACAAATAATCAAAATGTTTGACATTGGAGTCGTATCAGACTGATATCGGAAGCAAATAAATGACGTCATGATTTCGCACAGCTTCCATTTTTTCTTGTCTGATTGCATGGAAATGCAATGAAGTAATTCGCAAAGATTGACAGCAACCCTAACAAGCCATGTGAAACCACAATGGCTGCCAATGTCAAGGACACGCCTCATCACCATGATGTGAACTGCAGGGTATTTTTGCTCGCTTTGAAGCATCGGATGCATTTGTCAAATGCCTGAACCACACCCAGTAACTTTCTTTAAACGCATCTCTTCTTAGGCCACCTTCCATTCTGTGTGATGAATTCAATAAGGACTGGTGTGTCATCGTGGATGATGCAGTCAATGAAAGAAGTTGTTCATCGACAGTGCTACATTGTATCAAAGCTTCACAAGTACTTGCATATGTCACACGATGCTTAAGTATATGTCGTGGTGGGTGATGAAAATAGAAAATATTGCGCCTATAGCAGGATTAGAATACACAGTTCTAGCCATTTCGTGGCTAGTATCCTAACCATTACACTACCTAGGGTACCTGATGCAATCATCCCATCTACACCTACCTGGCTATGTCGATCTTTGCCTGAGAGGAGAGTAGAATCTGTTACACTTGTACCACAGGAATTGTCCGCCTTTTAAATGGTTTTAGTCCATAAGTTGTTTAATGCTTACCATTACATACATACAGTCACTTAAACACACATATATATATATATATATATATATATATATAATATTATTTATATATATATATATAAATAACTGCGTACATATGAGAGAAGACAAATATAGTGGTTGAGTAGTTTTTAATCTCTGGCAAGGAGTATAGGCCCTTGCCCAAAATAGTAAAAGAAAAGAGAAAATCCTCCTGTGCGACTGACACTTGTCGACACCAGATGGAGGGGAGGTGTGCGCAGGTGGTGCCACCAGTCAATCAAGGGTGGAGTCTTACAGAAAATAACAATGGTATCAAGTAATATAATAATATAATATATAATGGAAACAATTCCCTTCATATTTTTATACTCGCATAATACGTTATGCATCACATATATATATATATACAGGATAGGTTTAACTACCAAAAAGCATGTAGTTTGTATATAATCCGAGTCATGGCAACCAGTATTGTGGAGATGATGCACCCGTAGCAGGTTTTCAAACCCACACTTATTGTCATTCCAGGGCTAATATCCTAATCATTACCTTATCTAGAATCCCAGATGCAACCACCCTATCCTCGCTGACCTTATTATCTCCATTGTTAGACTGGTGAGTGCCATCATCCAAGAGTTCCAGTCTTATTTTGCACCATGTTGTTTGTATGTGTAGTGCATCTACTGTGCTCCAATGACCCTCGTGGCTAAGGGTTTGATGATGATGACGTAGCCTGGTGCTCGGCATTACTAGGATAATGTGACGACGGCCTAGTTATTGGTCCATTGGATTTAGTAGGATTACTTAATTATCACTTTGGTGTAAATGATCGGGGAATTGCTAGTAAAAGCAGGTTACAGAGATGTGCCACTGGTCAGATAGAGATGAACACCAGGGAAGTCTCCTGGGGACTCCACATGTCCTGGGGACCCAGCCCAGTCGTCAAGCCCTCATCCCTGGGGACTCATCGCTCAGCGCACACGGTGCCGTCACCAGGATCACATCATAATTGATTTCCCCTTTCGCTGACTGTTTGCATTCTTTCCCTTTTCGGTTTATCTTTCGCATCCCGTCATGATATGACCTTAGATGTCGCTAGGACGCAAAGCAACAAAGAACAACAATATTTTGTGTCCCCCCCTGCCATCTCAAGTATAATGGTCCACGTTACCAGGTGACGTTGGTAATTTTGTATGCGGGAAACCTGGCCTGGTGTCGCCACCTACAGTACGAATCATGAACTATCTACTCACACGCCACCTCCATGTCCGCCAATTGCTAATGCCCAGTACACACCTCCCGTATAAAACCTAAAACTGCCCATTTTGCAATTAAGTTTGAGTTTTAGTCAGTTCCAGTCTTTAGGTGTGTGACCCCCTAATGCACCTAATGCTTCCGATTCACGACTTAAAACTCAGTTTTAGTGCTTAAGACTAAGATTCGATAAATGAATCGGCCAGTTTTAGTTGCAAAACGGGATGGGTCGGGTTGTGACGCGCAGTCAGTTTTAGCACGTGAATCGTATACGGGAGGTGTGTGCCTGGCATTAGGGATCAAAAACTTGTAGCCATGCGCCCTGGTGGCAGCCGCCCGAGATAGAAATGAAGTTATGTTATTCCCACGCCTGCCTTCACATTCTTTATGCCTTGCCAGCAATGCCGGTGAATACGGGTCGTTCTCCGAAGCTGGGTATCACATATTTGATGTCCATGTCACGATGGACATAATTAATTCGTTCTGTCAAATAATTATTGTTGCCTCTTGGTATTAAGTATATTAGCAATACTATATATGTAAAGTTAGGCTACTCTCAAATCAGACAAGACACAACACGAGTATGGGTTGACCACTTTAATGTGAGATCTTGGCTACCATAATGCCTGGCCGGTTACAAATTTGAAAGCCCGGTGCAAAATGGCCGTGTGGAGGTTCGCAGGGCATCAACACGCTGTGGCGCTGCAGTAGCGCAGCCCGGGATCGATCAAGTCGGGCAGTGATAGGATGATATACATATTAATCACAATTAAATAGCAGGCATATTACCGCACAGTAATAATTCGAATAATAATAATGGAGGAGCTGCTCCGCCTTTTTATATAATGATAATAAATTATCCTGTCTATTTAATCTATTCCACAAAATGTATCAATAGCATGTTTAAATAATTTTGTGCTAAAGTGAAAATTTACATCAAAATTGACACAAACCTTTTTTACAACTTTTTTCTTTGTCTGCTTAATCAATAAAATCTTGTTTGAAAGTGATAAAATGATGTTCTGGTTGTGTGTTTAATTTCCATGCGACACGGGAAATTTTAATGTAGTAATTAATTCACGTAAGATCAAAATCAAAAAGTGAAATAGCTTTTTTTCAACTCCGACATATCCACAACATGTAAATATGGGTTCGGCGATTATTTGGTCACAAAAGGGTGTGCGATTATTTGGTCACAAAAGTGTCTTGATGATGTTGCTCTACCTTTAACTAGACAGGATAGTGTAGGGGACAATAACCATAGGATTCCAGCATCGTTTCAGGCATTGTCCTGCTGGAATCTTGCTTCCGCATCTAACCATTTCTACAGCATCTACAGCAATTTGAATTCAATCTCCATCTCAAAAATAAGCAACTGTCAGGAAAATCCCTCAAAGAAGACCCAACACCCACCACCACCAGACCAGACGCGATGGCCGAATGAGTTAGAGCGTCCGTCTCCCGTGTTGGTAGATCGTGGGTTCGAACACTGGTCGAGTCAAACCAATGACTTTAAAATCGATACTTGTTGCTTCCTAGCCTGGCGCTCGGCATTATTACGATAGAACAAAGACTGGTTGGCTCAGTGTCAGGATAATGTGACTGAGTGGGATATCAGGTCATGGTGCTGGCGGCCTGCTATTCCCGTGGGGCAGTGCTATAAAGTCGCCATGGGTGCGCACTGTCACAAGTCGGTACCCATCCTGATATGACCTTAGATGTTGCTAGGAAGTAAAACAACAACCCCACCACCCTCGACACACATCCACGGTGTGGGAACTATTTAGAAGTATATATATAGAGAGAGAGAACTGCGCTATCACTGACGTCACTTCCGGTCTCGGACGACCGGAAGTGATTGATCGACATGAGGGAGTGAAGGGTGTATGTAGAGAGGGTGAGGTCAGTGAGGTCCGGGGTCACCCCACCATTTCATATTTCAACGGATATAAAAAATATATAAATATAAAACATACAATAAAACCTGAACCACTTCATTCAGGTTGAATCCACCGCAGAATATATTTGATCAGGTATTGACGTTCCAAACACCCCTTTATAGTGAGTGGTGTCGGCTCTGGCGGCTTGAACCAGCATGACATATCGCTATTTAGGGGTCAGCTAAAGTTTTCAGCATTTTCACAGTCATTCAAAGAATACTACTTTTCCAAAACTTATTTCCCATCTCCCAGAAAGTAGGCTACAGTAAAACCTCTCTAACCGACCACCTCCACAGATCGACCACTTCGCTTTATTGGTCACTTTGTTTGGGTCCCAAAGGATCGCCAATACAATACCATTGTAAACTCCCTAAACTGAACACCTCCTTAAATGGACCATTTAAAGTCGGTCCCATAGTCGGTCGATTTAGAGAGGTTTCACTGTAATACACATCAACATTATATCGACATTTTACTCAAATTCAAATTCCTTGCTACACATGGCAAAACTGAACAGGGCGTCCTCACTACATGTTGTGGGTCCTGGTGGTGGAGTCTCAGCCTTGGCCTGAGCATACAGCTCAAAGACTCTAATCTAATTGAATCTAAATCATAAGAGTGGTAACATACTCCTCTCCACCTCATTGTGTAATTTGCATAAGCATGATGATATTGACAACTTTGGATGACTCCTAACGATGCATTGTAACAAAATTAGATATAGTATCTAAGTAGGTATCTTTATATAACACTCGCTGGCAAGATATTCCTTGCCCTAATATCAACATACCAAATTTGAAATCTGTGGAGAAGTGGCGCAAACTGGCATGCGTATTGGGTATACACTGCTGGCAGTGTTGCCACTGGTACTGGTAGACTGGCAGCAAGGCACAGACGCGTAACTATTGTCCAGGCCATATACACTTGAAATGACTTCTCCGCTACTTATGTGCGATGTATAAGAATTGTGCGAGTATAAAGGCGTGAAAGGGAATGTTCCCTACATGATCACCCATATGTTGTGTACTACTTTATGGGTGACCCCTTTTCACAGTTGGGACAGGTGGTGCTATCACCCCCAACCCTACCAGGGGGGCGAAACACTGTCACTTGTGCACTGGAACTTTTAATAATACATAATATAACAGCCAATCATGCCCCGACATGCCCTTCATCCCAGGAAGTCGGCCTGGGAGACAACTCAGGTTAAGCCTCAGAGGCAGCTTGGGAAAGTTGCTTTGGCAGAAGCGGCACCTTAGATCTGAACAGTTTGACACACTCAAACAATAGCGTAATAGTCTGCACTGACCTCTCAGGCAACGCACCACATAGACAGGGATGCGTGCATAGGGTGATTGCATCAGGGAGCTTAGATGGATTCATGATTAGGACGTCAGCCTTAGAATGGTAAGAAGTGCGGGTTCAAATCTAGGCGCAATGTTTCGTTTTTTGGGGAGAGGGAGGGGGGGTGAGGTGGGGGGGCGGGGCAGTGAGGGGTGAGAGGAAATGATGGATGGAACTGCCCCTCAGTAGCGGACTGGTGTCTATTTCTAGATATTGTAGTAGCCCGATAGACAGATATTGTAGTAGCCCGACAGACAGATATTGTAGTAGCCCAACAGACAGATATTGTAGTAGCCTGACAGACAGATATTGTAGTAGCCCGACAGACTGATATTGTAATAGCCCTACAGACAGATATTGTAGTAGCCTGACAGACAGATATTGTAGTAGCCCGACAGACAGATATTGTAGTAGCCCAACAGACAGATATTGTAGTAGCCCAACAGACAGACATTGTAGTAGCCCGACAGACAGATATTGTAGTAGCCCGATAGATAGATATTGTAGTAGCCCGACAGACCGATATTGTAGTAGCCCAACAGAGAGATATTGTAGTAGCCCGACAGACAGATATTGTAGTAGCCCGATAGATAGATATTGTAGTAGCCCGACAGACCGATATTGTAGTAGCCCAACAGAGAGATATTGTAGTAGCCCGACAGACAGATATTGTAGTAGCCCGATAGATAGATATTGTAGTAGCCCGACAGACCGATATTGTAGTAGCCCAACAGAGAGATATTGTAGTAGGCCGACAGACAGATATTGTAGTAGGCCGACATACAGATATTGTAGTAGCCTGACAGACAGATATTGTAGTAGAGCGTGATCAGACAGATATTGTAATAGCCCGACAGACAGATATTGTATAGCCCTACAGACCAGACAGATATTGTAGTAGGCCGACATACAGATATTGTAGTAGCCTGACAGACAGATATTGGTGTAAGCCTGACAGACAGATATTGTAGTAGCCCGACAGACAGATATTGTAGTAGCCCAACAGACAGATATTGTAATAGCCTGACAGACAGATATTGTAATAGCCCGACAGACAGATATTGGTGTAGGCCTACAGACAGATATTGTAGTAAGCCAACAAACAGATATTGTAGTAGCCCGACAGGCAGATATTGTATTAGCCTGACAGACAGATATTGTAGTAGCCCGACAGACAGATATTGTAGTAGCCCAACAGACAGATATTGTAGTAGCCTGACAGACAGATATTGTACTAGCCCGACAGATAGATAGTGTAGTAGCCCAACAGACAGATATTGTAATAGCCTGACAGACAGATATTGTAGTAGTGCGACAAACAAATATTGTAGTAGCCCAAACATGGGGCTCACCACCAAACAGTCGTAGCAGGGACCCCAACATGCTCAAACTCACACCACACTTACACACATACCCGCGACAAATACTGTTGTATGTACTCCTCAATCACAGGTGGGGAGACAGCCGTGTTGCAAAAGTATGGAAACGATATCCACGATAAACGCAGCAGGAATTAATTAAATGCGTGGACTACGTAAATACAGCCCTAAAAATAGGACCTGTAATTACTGCTTATTGTATAAGGGGGCCGGCTTCAGGCTGCCAGTAGGGGTTGCATAAAGGTGGTGGGTGATGTTTGCATTTGGGTGGCCGGTTATTTCATATGGGTGGTGGGGCTTAGCCACAACCACCCACCCCTTGCAGGATGTGTCCCCACCAGCCCAAGCCAAGTTAGTTGAGGCAGAATCCACATAAATAAGTGTGACATTTTGTTGGATGAAATAGTAATAAAATATAGAAAGAGGAGGGTGAGAGAATGAGATGTGTTTATGAGAGTGTACCAACATGATACAAAACTCACTAAACAATATGTAATGGCTAGCAGAGGTAGTATCCCTCCCTATATGTTGGGTAGAATGCTATGATGAATTGTTAGTAAGCTGTCAACAATACATTCACTGAGCCTGCCTCACAGAAGGGAATGCAACTGTTAATTATTGTGAGAATGCTTCCATAGAGAGGAAGTTACTTTGCATTCTGGGTAAAGCTTTCCATTCTCACCATGTTTAGGGCGACCGGGTCGTGCCACCCCTGGGGGAGCCTACCGTCCGCTATCCAGGTGAAGATGGTTTCTGAGTATCGGCGGACGGCAGGCCATGGGTAGACGAGATTGTCCCGGAGGACTGTGAGGGCGTGATGGTTCAGGCCTGGGAGGGAATGGGCGGGGAAAGAGGGGTGGTTCTCGAGGGTGCGGAGGGCCAGGCTGTATTCGTCCTTGGTTGCCTCCCCCCGCCTGACGGACTTCCGCTCGGGGCCTCTCTCAACTAGGTCCGAGGGGAAGATGTAGTCTGGAGAAATACCTTTTCTTCTACCGGCGTGCTGCGCCTTGGCCGATGCGAGGATTTCTCTGACGGCGTCGGCTGACGGCGTTGGTCGAGCGGTGTGTCGAGTGTACCGCTCGTACTGCGGGTGGACTGCCCCCGGGAGCGGTGCCTGAGGAGGAGGCGGCGGGAGTGCCCGCCCGACTACGTGCGCCCGAGGGGCCAGGATGGGCGGCGAGGAGTAGGCGGCGCGCCGGGTTGCAGCGACCGGGCTTGACTCCTCGGGAGTCCTGCCCCCGCGGCAGTCGAGGGCGTCGAGGCGCTCCGTGATGCGCTCTAGCGCCTGGAGGGTGGCAGACATCGTCGCGTCAACGCCCGCGGCCCAGTCGCCCGAGGGCCGGCCGCGAGGGGCCGGAGGCGATCCCGGGGCCGAGGAGGCTGGTGAAGCGGGTGCCGGCGTGTTTGCGGCGGCCTCCTCGGTGTCCTTTTCCTTTCCCGCTGCTCGGCATGATGAAGGAGGTGATCGGGCCGAGGGTGGAGACGGCGGTCGTGCAGAGGTCCGAGGTGGAAGGCCAAGGTAGAAAAAGGAGCTTGAGCAGGGAGGGCGGCAGGAGGCGAATGGCTGAGGGAGGCCGGCGGGCTGCCTTATAAGGGGAGGAGCGGGGAGGCGAGAGAGAGGGAGGTGAGAAAGCCGGCGGGGCAGGGCGAGCGGGCGAGGTGGGAGAGAGCCGAGGGCGAAGTGACAGGGAAGGTGAGAAAGCCGGGCGACGGCTGGAGGGAGAGAGGTGGGGGGAGGGTCTCTTCCTTCCCTCGCATCAAATGCAATGTGAACATTACGACCAAAGCTGTTTCCAGGGGAGTGGAGAGTGGTCAGGGTTATAAGGGGACTACCCACTCACCTCGCCATGCATTGATGCACTCAGGCAAGCAGGGATGCACGAAGGAGGAAGAAGGGGAGAGGAGAGTAGCATTGCATTCTACCAGTTATTGTCAGAGAATAAACACCAGCACACTGTCAGTTATGTTGTGTTTCACTACTCTACCACCACAGAGGACTGGGCTCACTACACAGGAGGAAGCACACAGTAGATATTACAGTGTGATGTTGGGTGGAAGGGCGGGAGAATGATGGATGAAACTGCCCCTGGGGAGCTGACTAATTTAAGTATATCTTGCAGGATGAAGATTATAAAAATCTTCACGGTTCATGGCTTTGTGCAAGTAGATATTACATGCATTACAATGCCATATCTAACTGTTCTACATATACCACATGTAAGTCTTACCATTGGATAACATTGTCATTGTTTCAACTCACCAATCAGCTCATGTATACTAGGTGATGATAGCAATATTAGATTATCTATACATTTATTGTGACTTGTAAAATTGTTACATGGTTGAAAGTTCAGTGCGACGGCGCTTACAAAACACTGAACTCAATTAATAAACAATATTTACAACAAAACAAAAGAAACACGAACTAAGACATGATCCAATGCATGAACAATATTTACAATAAAACAACCAAAAATGCAAACAAATACTTAACCTAATGCATAAATATATTTACAATAAAACAAACAAAAAACACAAACAAAGACATCCAATGAATAAACAATATTGAAAATAAAACAAGAAAAGCGCAACAGATCCACTTAATCCAGTGAATAAACAATTAAACAACAAAACCACATATATTCTCCTTTATTGTAACTTGCATAATTGACATATGGCCGAAACACCAGTGCCAGGGCGATGACATAAAACTGAATTTAATGAACAAATACAATTTACAAGAAAACAACAACAAAATGCAAACAAATACTTAATCTTATGAATAAACAATATTTTTAATATTTTAAAAACCCACAAAGATTGAATTCAATCAATAAACAATATAAACAATAAAACAACAAAAAACGCAAACGAATACTTAATCCAATGAATAAACAATATTTAACATATTTTTTAAACCACAAAGATTTAATTCAAAGAATAAACAATATTAACAATAAATCAACAAAAAACGCAAATAAATATTTAATCCAATGAATAAACAATATTAATAATAAAACAACAAATACACAATTATTTACTATTCCACGAAGCCTATCGTGGACCTGAGGGGCGCAGGACCCAGTCGAGGAATCATGTCTCAATGGGTGGCCGATCCACAGTGCGTCTCTACTCGCCGTCTTATTGCCACACTTAGCCGAGTAATGGTAGGCCTTAGTGACACAGACATCACCTAATGACCCGAGTGCCCCACGCCAACATCCGGGCTTCTCACATTGCGCATTAGGGTGCGCACTGAAATACTGCACCACTTCAGTGCGGGTGATGGCAGGAGAGGGTGGGTGGGTACGGGTGGGGGTGGTTGGGACACAGCGGGAGGAGAGGTTGGGAGAGGGTGGGGCGGTGTGGGGTGGGATTGGGTGTTGGGGTGGGTTGGGTGGGGGTCAGTGGGGTGGAGGGAAATGATGGATGAAACTGTCCCTCGGTAGCGGACTAATTTAAGTATATCTTGCAGGATCACGATCATAAAAATCTTCACGAGTCATGGCCATTTGGCAGACGCGATGGCATGGGAGTTGACAGTGGTTATTTGCACAACCCGTAATTTCTGCGTGAATGCACATGAATGGAATTTGGTGATTTATGAAGGTGACTACCAGACCCGACAGTTGCAAGTCATGTGAAAGCGCAACGGACGGCGAGTAAACGAGGTACTAACCACTGCTGTGCAAAATATGATGTTCTTCAACTCACTTCAGAGCATCAGAGGATATCTGTCAAATGTATTTAGACTCAATGTGCAAAGGTTTAGGGACATATTTATATGCTGTATAAACCATTATATGAGTATAATAATCGCGGAAGCTTCCATCTGCTCCTCAGCCCTAACTCCTCCCTCAGTCATCGACTGGAGGAGCCTTGTTCTAGGCATCCACAATATATATATATATCTGTGTGTATATATGTGTGTATATATATAGAGAGAGATGTTTCCTTCCACTAAAGAATTAATTTTTGTATGTGAAATAATGCAATATGGCTTATTGGTAACGGGCCATTGTATTGTATTTTTTAAATAATAATAAAATATAAGGGTTGACATAATATTATGCCGGCACCTAACAGGCACTAGTTAAATGTACATGAATATGTTACCCTCTTTAAGAGAACAGCCAATACCCGAACACACGTAGTGGTAATCCCTCACATGCAACTACCCTCCACTAGATAAAAGATTCACCCGGTACTTGTAGTACACGGGTGAAGACCAGCCTTATATAAAAACGGTCGAAAAATCGGTCTAATGAACTGAGTCTTTATGAGAGCCTAATTTCACAATGTAAGAAGCAACATTTATTCTTTGTAGATGTCTTCATATTTACCCGCTACCTTTGAGTTTAAAAATATAATAAAATAGCTAGTTTAATACGATTTAAAATTGAAATCGACGGTGTTCTATGGCCGCCATCTTGGATTTGTGTATTCTCTCCCATTTCACCAAATCTGTGCCAATATATGTAGCCACTTGATCATGGAACCACAGTTTCTACTTCATGTTCCATACTAAAGCTATTTTCGCCCGTATTTAGACTACGTTGTCGTTCACCCCTGTACTGGAAGTACGGGGTGAATCTTTTATCTACCCTCCACCCTGGTCGCGATCCGGGGGCCCACCCTCCCGACCAGCCCAGTCGCCTCTCACCCGTGACTGCCATATCACCTTCTGTCCTGCCGCCTCTTGGGCCCGCCGCCTGCTCATGCAATGCAGTGACCAATCATATGCGGTTATCTCCACTGTCCATTCTCACATCTCTGGGACCCGTGCTCACCATCGGCGTCTTGGTTCAGTGTAATTTCTCATAATATCCCAGAATTTTAAAATTAGCCTCACATTTTTTAGAACACTCACTGCATATAAACAGCTATGTAATTCATAAGTATACACCTGTATAATGATTATAAATGATGCCGACACAATGTTCCAATCCAAATAGCCAAAGGTTTAAGATATTGTCATGGGGGTGATGAAAATGGGAAATATTGCGCCTAGAGTGGGACTTGAACCCACATCTCTTTGCATTCTGGGCCAGTGTGCTAACCATTACACCACCTAGGCTTCCTGATATCAACACACTACCCACACCTACCTGTCTATGTGGTTACTTGCCTGAAAGGTCAGTGCAGACCACTACACTCATCCGCCTGGAATTGTAAGTCTTTTAATGCTTACAATTACATACATACAGGCAATGCACTAACACATACACACACAGGGTAGGTTCAACAACCGTACAGCGCGTAGATTGTACAGGATCATGGTCATGGCAACCAGTGTCATGGGGCTAATGAAAATGGGAAATATTGCGCCTAGAGCGGGACTCGAATCCACATCTCTTTGCATTCCGGGCCAGTGTGCTAACCATTACACCACCTAGGCTCCCTGATATCAACACACTACCCACACCTACCTGTCTATGTGGGTACTTGCCTGAGAGGTCAGTGCAAACTACTACAATATTAATTGACAAGTTCAACTATTCGCTCATTGCTTTTAAACAGAAGCCACATTGTGCCACTGATTCAATACGAAGAGGTGTGGATTTCAACTCACGCACTATTATGGGGCTAGTATGACAACCATTACACTACCTAAGTTCCCTGATGCAATCATCCTATCCACACCAAGCTGTCTATGTGGCTCCTTGCCTGCTAGCTCCGTGCAGACTACTATGCTTGTATCCCTGGAATTGTGAGTCTTTTAAATTGTTTACATTGTTTACATGTTTAAAGTTGCATAATCCGATGGTTTTGAATTTCTGTATTTTTTTCTGAGATAAATATATTAGATCGATCACTAGTATCTACTTTATACTAGTTCAAAGTTACTTTTATTTTAAATGGTAAACTTTTGAGATATTTTGAGTGCAAACATGGAAAATTAGTTTTGGCAAGCTTGCCAAAACTCTGACCACCATAGACTTCTGCAGTAACAGGTTTTGTTAAATTGACTTGGTATTGCCTTCTACGCAGAAACAAATGCTTACTTAATAAGTGCATCAGTATCTAAGTTAGATATGTAAAATCAAATCTAGATAATTGGTTTGGTTTTGAAAATTTGATATTTCATCGGACTATGCAGCTTTAAAATTACACAAAGACAGGCAACGCATTTACATGTACACACAGGGTAGGTTCGACAACCATAGAACGTGTAGTTTATACAGGATCCTGGTCACGGAAACCAATGTTGTGGAGGGGGGGGGAGGAAAATGGGAAATATTGCACCTAAATCAGTATTCGAACCCACACCTCTTGCCATTTCGGGGCTAGCGTGATACCCATGACACTACCTAGGCTCCTTGATGCAATCACCCTATCCACGCCTACCTGTGGATCGTTGCCTCAGAGGTCAGTGCAGACTAGTACACCCTTATACGTGGATACAGCGGACGCGAAAGTCCAAAGCAGCAAATAAAGTTGGGAATGGACACTGTTAAGCTAG
>JASIRB010000858.1:0-33755 GCA_030323885.1 Branchipolynoe longqiensis | reverse complement strand
TTGGACGCCATTGCGACCGGTCTATTTTCTTGAAATAAGGTCGCCCCAAGGCCAGATTTAGATGCATCTACTTGAAGGACAATATCTTTTTTCACATCAAAAAATTTTAGAACGGGTGCTCTTGTTAACAATTCTTTAAGTTTGTCGAATGCATAAATTTGTTCTTCTTGCCAATGCCAGGCGACATCTTTAGTTAGTATTATTCTTAATGGCTTAGCTAATTCCGCCATGTTGGGAATAAATTTGTTGACATATCCGACCATTCCCAAAAACCGTTGGACAGCTTTTTTGTCCGTGGGTGTTTGCATGTCTATGATAGCTTGTACTCTTTCTTTGCTTGGCAATAATCCGTTGGACGTTATTAAATGCCCCACATAGTTTACCTGTCTTTTACAAATTTTAGACTTTTTTGGGTTCAATCTCAGATCGAATTTACGGGCCCTGTCCAGTACTGACTTTAGTCTTACGTTGTGTTCTTGTATGTCTTTACCGTATACAAGTATATCGTCAGTTATCACATTTACACCGTCCAAATCACCTAATATATTGTTCATCTCTTGAATAAATATGTCTCCGGCCGTTTTTATGCCAAATGGCAACCTGGTATATCGATACCGACCCCACGGTGTATTGAAGGTGCATAATTTAGAACTTTCATTATCCAACTCAATCTGCCAATAGCCACTGTTGGCATCAATGACCGAAAAATATTCTGCCCCACTTGTGTTAGCTACTACTTCTTCTATCGTACGTGTTGGATATGGGCCCCTTAATATTGCTTTATTTAATTTAGTAGGGTCCAAACATATTCGTATTTTACCTGGTTTTCTTACTATAGTGATGGAGTTCACCCATGGAGTCGGTTAATTTTGTTCTACTATTACTTTGAGATCTAACATCCTATTTAATTCTTGACGGACATCATTTATTATGGCGTGTGGTATGCGCCTAGGAGCATCAACGACTGGGGCTACATTGTTGTCAACATGAATATCGCATTTACTTTAATTCTGCCTAAACCTTTGAATACATCACTATACATATTTACCAATTTATCACTTGATGTGGTTGAATATGCTACAGTGTTTATGGAGTCCAGTCTTGTTATGAGGTTGAGGGCGACACACGCACTCTTTCCTAGGATAGGGCTACCCTCATCTGTTACTTGGAACTTTAATCCATGACCGCGTACGGTGGCGAAAACCTCCCCATTAGGTTTTATACGGTGTCCAGCGTACGTTATCAAGTGACAACGCGTTGGAGTCATGGTCACGTTGTCCATTTGATCGTAAATCCTCCGTGGCACGATGTTCGCCTCCGAACCGGTATCAAGTTTGAACTTGATTATCGTATTGTTCACTACGATATCCGCGTACCATAGATCCTCCTTTTTGTCGTTGTTATCCTGTAATGCACCAACGAACAAATCGTGACTGGTGTCGTCCTCCTGGTATGGTCGCGTCCATTCGTGCTGTTCGTCATGGTGCTGTATGTTGACTTCATTCACTGTCGACTGTCTATTTGTATTACTTCTACACACTTTGACGAAATGTCCCACTTTTCCACAGCCTGTACACTGTTTGTCCTTAGCAGGACACCTACCACTAAAATGTATGTATCCGCAATTCGGACACTTGATTTTCGCATTGTTTGACCCGTATTGTTGACGTTGCGATGCTCGTCTCCAAGGTGGCACACGACGTTGTGACGTCATGCTAGAACTAATTCTTGATAACGCGTCGACGTTTTCATTCGAATCACTGTCTGCATTTCCAGTCAACAAACCTGCCTTGTGTTTACTAAGCCGACACATCGATATGCACAATTCCAATGTCAAGTTATGAGTCTGTAATAATCGATCTCTCAATACGTTGCTTTTCACTCCGCACACAATTCTGTCACAGAGTACCGAATCTTCCAGTAACTCGTATTGACAGTGTGATATGCGGTTACGTAGCTCCCTAATGTAAGTGTCCATACTTTCGTGTGTCTGAAATAGGGAGTTAAACTGGTAACGTACCACTGTTATGTTCGTCTTCCCTTCGCAATATACTTTAAATGCCTCAATCAGTACTGCAATTTTGTCTCGGTCCGCGGCTTCAATGTTGAGCGTTCTGTGGATTTTCTGCGCCTCTGGTCCAGCGACATGGAGAAAGATGCAACACTGTACTTTCGCCGTTTTCGCCGCTACTCCTGCTGCTACGGCGTAAATTTTGTATGAATCAATCCACTGGGTCCAGTTTAGAGTGAGGTTGCCTTCCAAGTCCAGTGGCAATGGGGGTTTTAAACCAGAGAGAGCCATCTCACTTGTCAGGCAAGCCACATCTGACACCATGTAATATACGAGTCGACACGGAGAGATCTAGTTCATGACTGGCGTTTATTCATCGTCCGTTGTCCCTGGTTACATTCCATACCATGCTGGTTATCTGCGTGTCCCGGTTCGCCTACATACATTACATGAGCCACTAACACCACATGCAATACCGCGCAAACCATTCAACAAAATCGGGGCGGATTTGTTCCAAATAAAAGAACAACACTACTTAATATTAGTGGATTACTTTTCAAAATTCTGAGATGTGATTGAACTACAATCAACGACAAGTAACGCAGTAATCGCTGCAATGAAACATTTGGCAGACATGGAATTCCAGCGATTGTCGTGTCGGATAATGGGCCGCAATTCGCTAGCGCCGAGTACAAACAATTTGCAAGTGAATGGGGGTTTGAAACAAAATTCTCAAGTCCGCATTACCTGCAGAGCAATGGACAAGCAGAAAGACACATTCAGACAATAAAAACAATGATAAAAAAGGCTAGGCACGAAAATAAAGATTACAACCTATTCTTATTGAATTTTCGTAACACACTTCTGACAGGGTTAAATGCGTCACCCACATAACTCTTAATGAGCAGAAAATTACGCTCCAAATTGCCAACAACAGACAAAGAGTTAAGACCGAAAACAATAAAAGTGAAGCAGAGGGAAATCGAAAGGATTCAAACTAACCAGAACAAATTCTTCGACCACCATGCGGGTCGAAAACTAACCGAGTTAAAACCTGGCCAACAAGTTCAGTATAGAACACACAAAGATAGTTGGGCATCAGGAACAGTTCAAAGAGGGAAACGGGAAATTTGAAATAGAAACAACATCGTCATCAGAAGGAATAGAAAACATATATTCAAAACACCACATACAATGAACCAACACAAACAAAGAGAACGAAACCGAAACCACGAATACCACCGACAGGGAAACACAAACAATACACAGCAGAACTATATAACGCGCGCCGGCAGAGAAGTAAGGCCAGTGAGAAGATTAGGGTATCAATAAAACACAGTAATGTAACATGTGAACGATTAACAGGGTAGGATAGGACAACCAAAGTAAATGTAAGAACAACATACCGAAGGTCAACGATAAACTTCGCGAGATAAACGGAAACTGCATGGGAAATGTAAGAGCTGTCAGGAACAAGTAGAAAGGTCATGCCGAAGGCAACATAAAGTAGAGATAAGGATACAAAGCATGCCGGTACCGAGGCGGATAAAACAGATAAGAAAGGCGAGTCAAAAGAATTCAGTCGATCACTATATAGTCCGTGCATGGTTATAATGCAGAGTACAAAAGAAGCGGACTGAACATAAAACAAAATCGTAGGTTGATGAATGATATTACCAATATCCGTGGAAATGTTCTCATTGTTGTATAAAATATCACTGTATGTATAACTTGGTAGTTTTTATGTTCCATTCGGAAGGGAAGATGTATAGGCATATCAACAGAACCAAGCCAGTGGGCTTTAAAGACTGCAAATACAATAAGACAACAAACTCAGCTTGGCCAATGCGCGAAGTGCGACATGTATAATGAACACTAAGGAGGCGCAGAGAGAGACAATCGGAAGGCGCAGGGCCAAGACAAATGATACCGTTGTAAAAGTAAAGTTGAGTCACATTGTATTTTTTATTTCAGAAACCCGTCACAATTGTTCTCCGTATAAAGGGGTCATCATATTGTTTCTCTGTATAAAAGGGAGATGTTATGTATGTCGTTATCTATGGTACCGCGGTGCAGCGGCCGGTACCAGCGTAGGGTGGAGGAACCAGTGTAGTTGTACCGCGAGGCTGAATAAAGCATTAAGTAACTAGACCTCAACGTGTGCAGTCGTTGATGGCTTAATCACATTACACCTGCCTGCCTGTGTATCTGTTTGACTGCCTGACAGCCTGCATGTATGCCTGCCAGCATGCCTACTTGCTTGCCCGGCTGCATGTATGTTTGTTTGCCTGTCTGCTGTATGACTGCATGCCTGCCTATATGAATGTATGCTTGCCTGTATGCCTGTCTGCATGTATGACTGCCTGTCTTCATGCCTTCCGGCCTGCCTGCTTGCTTGCTTGTATGACTGCCTGTATGTTTGCCTGCATATATGACTATCTGCATGCTTGCCTGCCTGATTGCCTCCCTGTATGTGTGCTTGCCTGCTTGTCTATACGACTGCCTGCCTGTCTATTTATTTGCCTGGCTCCCTGCATCCCTCTCTCACTCCTTTCCTGTTTGTCTCCCTCCGTCAACCCACTCTTTCCCTCCCTCGTCCAACTCCTTCCCTAAGTCCCCACCCCTCCGTCCGTCCGTCCATCCTTCCCTCTCCTTCCGTCTGTCCCTGCGTCCCTCCCTCCATGTGCCCCCCCCCCCCCCCGCCTCTCCTCCCTGGCCGTATTGGATTAAACAACTCGGGTCACCCGAACCACTTTTTGGTGCATGCGCAGGGCCTTCAACCTCGGGTTGCATAAATAAAACGAATACGCTATGGGGGGGCGGGGGGAGGGTGTAGGGGGGGGGAATGGGGAAATGGTGGGTTAATCCAAAACTTTAGTTTTTTAATAACCAATAGAACTATAGCAAAATAGGATTTAAAGTATTTTATGATTGTATAGTTTAATTATATTTCCATTTCATGAATCTGGGTTATTGCCCCCAAAGAATTATTTTAAAAACATATAGGACTTGGATGGGTAGCTGTTAGGTACAGGACAGTACCAGCACAAATGTGATGTCATCGCTCCCAGCACCCCCAGCCAATACGTGGGTTACTGGGGTCGGGTTGTTTTGCACACGTCCTGTGTATTTTTAGGCTCAACTCGCGGTGTTCTATTTGAAATCCTAATACCCCAGTCACATGAGAGCCTGCGTTCACCGCCAACCTCCTTACACCCAAAAGGTTGCCAACCACCCAGGGTCCCACTCGATATATTCATTCAAAAAGGTGGTCAGCGCCGGGTCGGCACTGGGTCGGCGCTGGGGTCGGCGCCAGTTCAGGTCGCCGACCACTGTTTAATGGCGCCGACTGAACTGGTCGCAAGGAGGTTGCAAGTGCAGCAGCTGCAACCTCCTTGCATCCAAAATTTCCGAAATGGTCTCGGGAGGTCGGCGACGTTGCGGCGCCACTGCATAAGGAGGAAGTTTGGACGTCGCAAATTGATCATAAGCGAACGCAGGCCTCGTGTGACTGGGGTATAATGCCTCGGTGGCCCCAATCGCCTGGAGCATCATAATCGAATCATTATCATCATCATCATCATCATCATGCTGTCGGTGGCGATGCGACAAAGACTGCTTTCATTACTTGATAATCGAATACGCGCCTCAAATGACACTACACGGACTGATAGTACACGAGCTGCCCCTAGCATTATCTCGGCCAGACGGCAAGACCCATTCCAACCAGAACGAAGAATATTCATGGTATCCTACGAATAAAAACACTGCATTTTGCAACTTATTATTGGAAATTACATTGATCACTGTATGCACACTGCAATTTGGAACCTGCACCCGAAGTCCTCCGTCAACTAAAACTACACAGAACAAGGTAATATAGTATGTGATTGATTGATTGGTGGTTGCTTTACGCCGAGTCGGCAGCATAGGCCATATTCACGGCGAGAAATGTTTATTTTTTTTGTTCAAACCATCGCTTTTACATGTAAAAGCAGACAATCAATTATGTGCCAATAGACACTAATTAAATTAGAAAGCTCACAATCATATATTTGTGGTCAAGGGAAACAAATTCCCATAGAAAAAGAAAAGTTTTATTAATAATTGATATAATCCATTTAGTAAACTATATAAGGTGGTACAGTCCAGCTGCCCTCAAAAAGGCTAAAATGTTTTCCTGTTTTACCTTAGTAAAAAGGTCATGCATACTGTCTGCATGTAGAACTGTTGGGCGCAGGGCCAAAAATCAACGCAACTTTGTAAAAATGTGTTTTGAGTGTCAGTGGGAACTGACACTCAATACATCAGGGGGAGGTTCCCCCGTGAGCAGAAAAGCAGTGTAAGCCACGAGTGGCCAAAACTGCAGGGCCAATACTGCAGCGGCCAAGGACCACTTGTCCCGCCGACCTCCCGCATGAGTCTGTGGTGGCTTCCTACAGATGTTTCAATTCTTTAAGTTTATTAATGTTTTCATCCCACTCATGTTGCAATTTGGATTTTATGTGGGTGGCTATTAGTGGTTTCAGATCAGACTGAAGGATCAGACATGGTTCAAGATCACAGTTCAGGGCCTTCTTCACAGCCTGATCAGCTCGTTCGTTTCCTTATATGCTGGCATGGCCAGGCACCCAGCACAGGTGGATGTCATACCCATCCGTTGTCAGTTGATTCATTTTATAAATGACCGTTGCAAGAATAGGGTGATTCGTTTTTAGTCCAGCAACAGCCAGGAGGCAAGAGAACGAATCACTGTATATAACATAGTTAGTGTGGTTGGATACCTCGATACACTCCAACGCGAGAAGGAGTGCTTGGGCTTCTGCAGTGAAAATCGAGCTCTGATCGGCAAACGACACATATTTTCCCGTCGGCAGACTGCCGAAGCAGCTACCCGGCTTTGGTCTTTCGAACCATCAGTGTATATGGAGAGGTGGTCTGCAAACTGGCCTTGAATCTCTGCATGCAGTCCTTGGTACTCGAGTGGATGTGTCCCAGACTTCCTCAGTTCCATGAGTCAGAGGATAACCGATGGGTTTCTCAATGACCACGGGGGATGTTCTGGTACTTTGGCATCCTCCAACACATCCAAATCCATGCCCAAGGCCTCCAAATGAGGTTTCATTCGGAGCCTCAGTGGCCGGATGTAATTTGGCCTGGCTTCATACCTGGATTCGTCATGTTGCTCGAATAGACAATTGTGTGCAGAATGCAATGCATTAGTTTTTATCTTGACTACATATTTGCTGCTAGTCTATCCCTTAATAAGGCCTCTTTATTTGAATAGTCTCCTGTTGTTAAGTGATGGTTCATTGGCTTCGACGTAGAAGCTCTGAACCGGTGAGGTGCGGAAGGCCCCAAGGGCCAGGCGCAGTCCCTGGTGGTGGATCGTGTCTAGCAGCCCAATATATGATTTCCTTGCGGAACCGTATACTATGCTGCCGTAATCCACTCGTGAACAAACCAAGGTTCTGTACACGGAGAGCAGAACATCTCTGTCCGCTCCCCACTCTGAGCTGGACAGCACCCTCAGAATATCCAGCGCTTTCAGGCATCTTGTTTTCAGGTACTTTATATGTGGCACAAAAGACAGTTGTGACTCTGTATAGGCTGCGGGCTGCGGTCAAGCTCGAAATTTCCATTTTCTAGAATCCCACCAAGAGTCTACTACAGCCATATGGGATCCCCATCCAGGGTCAGCTCCGGTTCCGCATGCATTCTACGCAGCAGGCAAAAGTGCATGCAGACTGTTTTGGTCTTGGAAAATTTGAAACTGTTCAAAACTGACCATCGATGGATCCCATTTATGCTTGGTTGTAGCTGTCTCTCTATGACATTCATGTTAGCACCGCCGTAATATAAAACAAAGTCGTCCACGAAAAGACTACAGGAGACCCCCCGCTTTTACAGCACACAATAACCATGACCTTGTCGCGGCCGAAAATGGTCACGGACCAGTATGCTGGCCATGAGGTACTCCCAGTTCCTTGAAGTGTTTGGCAGAATAGGCGGTTTGACACGGGGGGGGGGGGAGGACGCGGAAATGCCCTGAAGGCTAGAAAGTTCCTGATGAAAATTGGCAAGTGGCCACGAAAGCCAATCGCATGAAGATCCTCCATGATGCCATGCTGCCACGTTGTGTCATAGGCTTTTTCGAGGTCGAAAAAGACAGCCACAACGTGCTCCTTCTTAAGGAAAGCATCTCTTATGAATGTCTCCATGCGCACCAAATGGTTGAGGGTGCTGCGGCCCCGTCTGAAGCCACATTGAAGGTTGGACAGGTGGTGTCCTGACTCCAGTAGCCAGACGAGGCGGTTATTTACCATACACTCCATGGTTTTACAGATGCAGCTTGTGAGGGCTATGGGATGATAGTTGTTGGCTTCACTCTGGTCTTTACCAGGTTTGGGAATCGGTATTACTGTCGCCTCGTGCCAAGAGGCGGGGACGACACCCGACTCCCAGATGTTGTTGAAGAGTTGAAGCGACAGTCTCAGCGCAGGTTCAGGGAGATGTTTCAAAAATTGATAATGAAGTCCATCAGGTCCAACTGCTGTGTCATGCGAGCTTTCCAAAGAACACCTCAACTCACCCATACTGAATGGGGAGTTGTAGTGCTCCTCGCCATCGGAAGAAAAGTCCAAGAGCTTTTTGCTCTTGGCGTTCCTTGACCACCCGAAAGCCCGGGAGGCAGTTTGCCAAAGACGAGTTTCCAGCAACGGTGCGAGCCAATTCTTCACTTAGTTCGTCGAGTGATGTGAGAATGGTGCCGTTGTGTTTCAAGTGCTGGACTACAGAAGAATCACCTCCCCTTCGTTTGATTCGCCTGATCATTGTCCATACTTTTCCCAACGGCGTGTGCATGGTGATGCTAGAAACAAATTGTCTCCAACACTGCCTCCGCGCTTCTTTGATTGTTCTGCGAGCGCGAGCGCGCAGAATTCTAAAGAGCTCCAGATTTTCAGCAGTCGGTCTCCTGTGGAATTTACGCAATTTAGTATGTACAAAGTGCACAGAGGAAACAATGCCGCAGCTTGGTCCTGTTCTATATATTGACAAGGCCGGGCTGCGCCCCGCGGAGACATCACATGACTGAAAGGTGAGCTGCGAATAAACCAGTTGTTACACGAGACTCAAGGCGTTCGGGTGGTTGTTGATACACTACATGGTGTCAGATATCGGAACGAATGAAAATGGTGGCGGCTACAGTAGCAGGGCTTAAAGCACCAAAGGAGCTAAACTTGGAAGGGAACCTGGCTGTAAACTAGCGTAGTTGGATAACGGCATACAACATATTTGTGAGGGCAGCAGGAATTAGCAGCAAGCCTGAGAAGACACAATGCTTCATGCTGTTACATGTTGCCGGTGCGGAAGCTCAGGTGTTTCCGATGCTTCCAATTGCCGACTCAGACCGCGAAAAAATACAGCCGTTAATTCAAGCTTTTCGGGAGTACTGCAAACGCAAGTCGAATGAGATGGTAGTGAGGTACTAGTTCAATACATTTAACCAAAAGTCTCAGTCCATGGACACATATATTCGAGAATTGCGGCATAAAATAGCGTTTTGTGAGTACGGAGATGTGGAAAGTTCCATTTTGAGAGACCGTCTCGTGAGTGGTGTAAAGGACAAACAATTGCGTGATAAATTGCTTCAAACTCCAAAGCTTACGCTGGACAAATGCTTGGAAATTTGTCGAGTCAGTGAATATAATGCAGATCAACTTGACACGCAGAGAGAAGAAGCCGTAGACGCCGTCAACAAATACAGTAGGCGCCGGACACGCCCACCAACAGCACCGGCAGTACCATGGCGCCATGCACAGCCAAGTGGATATAACGCCGTACGCGTGAATTGTTCACGATGTGGTTACACGCATGGACAGGCTAATTGCCCAGCTAAAGACAAAGAGTGTGACGGGTGTGGCAAGTTAGGCCATTTTGTGAAGGTGTGTAGACAAAGAAGACCAGGGAATACCCCTGTCAATGCCATTGAAGTGGACCGATGGAATGACAGAGAGCAGTGGGAGCTAGCCACTTCCGAGGACGAAGACAAGGATCCGGATCTGTTCGTCGGAGCGATGGACGAAGACGATGAGAGTGATTTGGAGGAGTTATGGTATAAGACCATCCGTGTCGGGGAGACAAACATCAAGTTCAAGCTAGATACCGGCTCCGAGGCCAATATCATACCGATCAAGACATTCCAGGCTATTGGAACTGGAAGCCTACAGCCAGCACGCTGCAAGTTGATCATGTTCAGCGGGCATCAACTAACGCCGGAGGGAGAAGTGAAGCTGCACATACGAGGAAAGCCAATTAAATTCCAAGTGATGAACACTGGATCTGCGATCCTTGGAAAGAAAGCCTGTGTAGGGCTCAAGCTGATCAACCGTGTGGACTCCGTCAGTCGGCAGGGGAGCAGTGCAGATGAACTGGTAAAGAAATTCAATGATGTATTTGAAGGGTTGGGGAAGATAAAGGTGAACGCTAAAATACATATTGATCCAGAAATTACTCGCCGAATTCCTCATGCTGTTGCCAATGATGTTAAACTCGAGTTAGATCGCATGGTTAATATCGGAGTTATTGTACATCAAATTGATCCAACACCGTGGGTTAGTTCCATCACTGTGGTCCGTAAGCCACGGAAGATTAGGATCTGTCTTGATCTAACCAAATTAAATAAGGCGATCCTCCGCAGTCCATACCCAAACAAGACAGTTGAGCAAGTAGTAGCCAAAACAGCAGGGGGTCAGTTTTTCTCAGTGTTGGACGCCAACAGTGGGTATTGGAAAATACAACTGGATGAACCAAGTTCACTCCTTTGTACGTTCAATACCCCCTGGGGGCGATACCGATACACCCGACTGCCCTTCGGAATAAAAACAGCGGGAGACATCTTTATTCAAGAAATGAATAACATTTTTAGAGACTTCAAAGGTGCCGAAATCATAGCAGATGATATTTTGCTATTTGGTGCAACTGTAGAGCAACACAATGAACGATTGCAGGCAGTGTTAGAGAGGGCACGCCAGGTGGATCTAAAGCTGAATCCTAAGAAATCGAACATATGCAAATCATCTGTTAAGTATGTGGGGCACGTGCTCACAAAAGATGGGTTGAAACCGAACCCCGATAGAGTTAGTCCCATTCTAGAGATGCAAACACCCACTGATAAAGCTGCAGTGCAGAGATTTTTAGGAATGATGAATTATGTAAGCAAATTCATACCAAAATTATCGGAAGTCGCAAAACCACTAAGGATAATTCTTGCTAAGGGTGTGGCATGGCATTGGGAGTTGGCACAAGAAAAGGCATTTGTAGAGCTAAAAGCATTATTAATGAAAGCCCCTGTGCTTACATACTATGATGTGTCCAAACCAATTGTCCTAGAAGTAGATGCGTCACAATCAGGTCTGGGGGCGACACTATTCCAAGAGCAAAGGCCGATAGCTATGGCTTCCAAAGCACTAGACACAATGCAGGCAAAATACGCGGTAATCGAAAAAGAGTTACTGGCGATCTGTTTCGGGTGTAAGAAGTTCCACGAGTACATTTTTGGCAAGGAAATTACAGTCGAAACAGATCATAAACCACTAGTCAACATAATGCTGAAACCCATAAATACTCTGTCTGCCCGCATGCAGCGCATGCGAATGCAGCTCCAGAATTACAATCTAAATGTGATTCATAAAAAAGTTGTGAACATGTTCTTTTCAGATGCCCTGTCGCGAGCCCATTCGCCACAAATATACCCTAAGGATCTGTTTGACAATGACATCAAGGTTGCAGCCATCGGGTTGGTCAACGAAGATGTAGAGAAAATTGCAAGCGAAACAAAAAATGATGAGACAATGCAACAATTGAAATGTCTAACGAAAGAAGGGTGGCCAAATGACACTAAAACCATAAACCCAGAAGTAAAACCATACTATACACACAGAAATGACATAACAGTACACAATGGGTTAATAAAGGTGATCGGATAATTATTCCAAAGTCAATGAGAAAAGACATGCTAAATAAAATTCATGAATCCCACCTTGGGATAATTAAATGTAAACAATTGGCACATGATTATGTGTACTGGCCAGGCATGGCAAAACAAATTGAAGACAAAATTAATACATGCCCAATCTGCCAGGCAGAAAGGAACACACCACACGTGCAGCCAATGATATCGCATGAAATTCTGACAATTCCGTACGCAAAGATCGGTGTGGATCTTTGTCAGTATAAAAACAATAATTATCTAGTCATCATAGACTATATGTCGAAGTTTCCCGAACTGGTAAAGTTAAGATCAACGTCTAGTGCGGCAGTAATTGAAGTGTTAAAAGAAATGTTTGGCAGGTATGGGATCCCGACAGAAATTGTGTCCGACAACGGACCGCAATTTAGTAGTGAAGAATATGGTCAATTTGCTAAGAGGTATGGGTTCAAAACCACGTTCTCAAGCCCTCACTATCCCCGGAGTAATGGACAAACTGAGCGGTATGTGCAGACTATCAAAAACATGCTAAAAAAATCGATAAAAGACAATACAGACATCCACATAGCCTTACTCGCATACCGAAATACCACCATTCCTGAGCTGGAGGCTTCTCCAGCGCAGTTATTTATGAGTAGAAGGTTAAGGTCTAAAGTACCTGTAATAACCCAACGATTGAGGCCAAAGGTAGTTTGCAAACAGCGAAAGGCAGATACAGGCGAGACAAGGCAAGCAGAAACAACAGCACGACAAACATGTGGGAAAAGCCCATAAAGAACTCAGGCAAAAGGACCCGATTAGATACCACACACATGAAGGCAAATGGGAAAAGGGTACAATTATAGATGCGAACCAAAGTAAATACCATAAATACATAATAAAGAATACAGAGGGCCGATGTCTAACACAAAATAGAAGACATATAATACCGGCAATGAATGCAGGGGAGTCGAACATGAACAAAGAGAGGCAGAACACGAAGGGTACACAACACAGAAGAGTTGGGGGGGGGCCCAAGTACATTGAATGAAAATAAACATTATGTAACCAGGTACGGGCGGACTGTGCGTCCAGTCGAACAGAGTGTGTAGTGAATCAGAGTGACAGCAGTCAGAACTAGGTCACGCGTTTGTGGCAGGAGTTGAAGTAATTAGGGTCACTATCGAAGAAGATAATCGTGAACTCTATTCTTGTTAGTGTTAAGGTTTTTTCTTGTTTTTTTTATTGAACTTATCTTGAAATTGAATTACTAACATCCTGGGAGATGTTCTATATATAGACAAGGCCGGGCTGCGCCCCGGGGAGACGTCACGTGACTAAAAGGTGAACTGCGAATAAACCAGTTGTTACACGAGACTCAAGGCATTCGATACACTACAGGTCCGATGGCTGTTGGTTCCACAGATGTCACCACCAGCCACTGGCCATTTCAACGGCTAGACAGAGAGGCGTGAGAGTTCTTGATATTACTGACCTACTTGTATTAGGCTTACAGTCCAGCTTCAAGGTGTTAGACAATAACAATGTTGTCAGCAAAATGAACTGCTAGAGTATTTTTTTAAACGGACCCAGTGTAGCTGGAAATCGCAAACCCTGTAAATCGCAAAACCCCCACTTGTGATTTCCTAGGAAATCGCAAACCCTGTAAATCGCAAAACCCCCACTTGTGATTTCCTAGGAAATCACATATTCCCCCTGGATATCACAAACCCCCCATGTTTGGCAGTCTTAAGGCAAGCACATGTGCTTTGTCCAGGTTTGTTTTGCTTTTAAAATTCCCACAATGCACCGTGACGCTGGAATTACGAACTGGTCTTTGTAAAAATTCTATTTATGTAAGCATGATTAAGCCACATTTATTTTTATATAAGGGGGATCCCTCACAAGATGGATTAATTGATTATTTTTAATTTCATGCCTGTCACAGCAAGGGCCATATTCACTGCGATCACGCGCAAAAAGGATAGGAGAACAGGTCAATTTTTGCCAAAGATACTAGACTATATCATTAAGAAAAGCCAGTACAACTATCATTATCCTACATGATGCTGAGGTGAATAAAGGCCAGGGGACCAGGCTACCGTTTTCAGCGCATCTCTAGTTGCTTTTACACGGGCAAAAAGTGAAACGATCTAGGCAAAGCGTTCTACCTGAAGTGTTTTAGTGGCGTGTTTACACGGACCGAGATTGAAAGTGTGTCGCGTCTACACGGGCAGTACTTAAACCGTTTCAAGGTGGAAGTCTTCTATCTGCGCATGCGCTTCACTGTTTCTTGATGAAAACAATGGCGGACAAACTAGCTAGCGGATTCTTCACGATGTTCCCAGCACAACAGGCAATTTCAACATGGGAGGGGGATATTATTGGACGATCCGGGGCCAGAATGCGAGGCATCGTTAGGCGGTCGTCCAGGAGGACTCGGCGATTCCAGGAGTGCCAGGAAAATGAACTGCGACAGTTTGTTATCCAACTCATCACACTGTTGGGTGTCCAAGCTCAGCCGGACAGGGTGGTGTGGGCGAGTGAAAGGTAGGCAGTTACCTAACCTCTTTTGTGTTTATCCAACTCACAAGTATCTGGTTAAAATGACATGTGCCAGAAAGTATCAAAGGTAGACAGGTATGTGCCAGAAAGTATCAAACCCGTTAAATTCTTAAACAAAAGGCACCACTGGAAAGAGCTTGAAACCCCATTTAACATGACACCAATATTACAGGAATTGGTGGAGTATTAATGAAGTTGTGGCGTTTCCCAACTCAGTGAACCTATAAATTTAATATAATCTATTCGTTGAATATATGGTTTCATATAGCTGTGTTTACACGGGCAAATGTAAAACGATTTATACAAACCGTTTTACCTGAGACATTTTGTGTACCAAGCCATTTTAGGTGGTGTAGTTGCAGAGATATTTCACTTTTTCTGTGTAAAGATTGCTCACGACCATTTACTAAATTTAGCATCAAGCACCTAAATACATTAGAGCCTAGGCCGATCTATATACACCGATGGTCAAGATTCTAACTTTCTTCCACTCACCAGTGTTTTGTCGTGGTAAGATGTACAATATATTCTTATCACCTACCCTTCTGGTCACATTTTCTTCTTGGGTCTTTTGTAATGAACCAAAAAGCTAACTTTAGGGCAATTTATGTAACCCGACCTACATGGAAGGAACTTTTTGCCATTTTCATGTTGTCTGTTTACCGACATGTTATCCCCCATGACTACTCTTGCAGGTTGTCCCACTGGTGGACGGACATCGTTCTACTCACTTTTGGGGATGACGAATGGCTGGAAAACTTTGGCATGCGAAGGGCGACGTTTGACCACATCGTCGCTCAACTTTGCATCCACATAGGCCGGGCCGACACCAACATGAGGAGGTACGCTGCTACTGCTAGCTTAGTTGTAAAAAAAAAAGTCAACACGTACTGTTGTCGTAAGGCTGTATAGTCTCCGTAATTAAAACGTGTAGCAAGCAACGGGTCAAGAGCGTTATATAATTATTGTAAGAAAGAAAAATATGATAGCCCTCTTCGCACGGGGAACTTATTTCCACTCCTATAAATCGCCTTCTCTAACTTCGCCGTGTGGACGGGAGCTGAGCATGATTAGGGTTGAATCGCTTCATAATATGCGGCTCATATAAACGCCTAATTTTTTTCGGTTTATCATATAAATCGGTTCATATAAATCGCCTTGCTTGAGTTGGGTTAGAGTTTCGCTTGCATATTTTGTTTCGGCTTATCTAGCCCGTGTGGGATCAACACGCTTGCACACTCAGTCCGTGTGAATGGGCCATAAGTCAATCGATTCATGTAAAATGCTTTGTCTAAATCGTTTTACATTTCCCACTGTAAACACAGCTAGTTTGGTTCGTATAAATCGGTTCATATAAATCGCCTTGCTTGAATCGGCTTAAAGTATCGCTTGCCTATAATTGTTTTTGTTTGTGACGCATTTCAGGTGCATTCCGGTGGAAGTCTGTGTGGCTGTGACCCTCTGGTTGCTGGAGACGGGAGGGGGTTTCCGCACTGTTGGCCATCTATTCGGAATAGCCAAATGTACTTGCTGTGTGATATTCCACGACACCTGCCGTGCGATCATTCGCGTGCTCCTGCCGCAGTACATTAAGCTGCCTAATGCCGCTCCCCTGACGGAGATCACGGAGGGGTTTGCAACACGGTTTGGATTTCCAAATTGTGCAGGAGGCAATTTAAAAGGAGTCATCGATGGCACGCACATTCCCATCCTGGCCCCCCAGCAGCACCACAGACTATCATAACCGTAAAGGCTACTACTCAGTAGTGGCCCAGGTCATGTGCGACCATCAGTACCAGGTGATGAACATTGCTGCTGGGTGGCCAGGTCGGGTGCATGATGCGCGAGTGTTGGCGAACTCCTCACTATTTGCTAAAGCGGAGGCGGGGGTGCTGTTCCCCGAGAGGCCCGTACAGCTTGGGAATAATTCCATGCCTCTCGTAATTCTCGGCGACCCTGCTTACCCTCTGCGTCCCTGGTTAATGAAAGCGTTTTCAGACACAGGCAGACTAACCAGGGACCAGATTAACTACAACTACCGCCTGTCGCACGCCCGCATGGTGATAGAAAACACCTTCGGGCGCTGCAAAGCATGCTGGAGGGTACTGCTCAAAAGGACGGACATTCGCACGGAAGATGTCACTACAGTCATCCCTGTGTGCTTCACATTAAACAATAAATGTGAAGTACACAAGGAGGCTTTCAACCTGGACTGGGCCGATGGTGGAAACGAGGGGGACAACCAACAACCGCAGAACGTGGCGCATGACATGGAAGGTGAAGACAATGGGGCAGATATCCGCCAGGCGTTTGTGTCGTATTTCAGTGCATAAACAATTTTGTTCCATCTCTCATTTGGCAAAACAAATAATTTATGGTAAAACTTCAAACAACTAACAGTGTAATAACATTTAAAAAATGAGAGCTAAATTTTGAATCTCCTGTTTCCTAAATGGCCCTACTTTCGATCCGTCATACAATTAGATTAATGAGAGCTAAATTTTGAATCTCCTGTTTCCTAAATGGCCCTACTTTAGATCCGTTATAACTATTAACACTACAGGGAATTAAACATATTAGTGCACAAGTTGAACCAAATCACAGAGTAATAGAATTAGATTAATGAGAGTTAAATTTTGAATTTCCTGTTTCCTAAATGGCCCTACTTAATAAACGCTATAACAATTTACACGACTGTGAAGTAAATGAAATTATATACAATGTGAACAAATTTACAGGTTAATTATTTGTATAAATACTAGAATTGGGGCTTATGTTTGACAGTCCGGCCTGTTGATGTTGGGGTGTGAGGAGGGTGATGCGGGTAAAGCCTTCGGTAGTGGCACTCTGAAACTGTTGTTGGGGGTGAGAGGCACCTTGGTGGGACATGATCAGGTTGATCATCCTTTCTTCATGCCTCCGGTGCTCGGCCTGGTTCACCATTTCCCTCTCTTGCCGCCTCACTGTCCAATTCCCACTGGAGCCGCCTTTCCCCCATTGCCATCTCTCTGTCCATCCTCCTGTCCTCGTGTTGTTGGTATAGGACTGCTGCTTCTTTCTGAGCTGATATAATTTGTGTGACGAGTGTTTCCATCACATGCCCCTTGCCTGTCCGCTTGCGTTTGCGCAGGGCTGAAATATCAACATAGTTGGTATCAAGTACAAGCAGAATTTCATGGAATAGTTGATGTGAGGTATAAACGTTTCTGACGGACTTTGATTTACCCGACTGACCATAAGTTGGGTTACTGTTAATTGTGGGCTGTGGTTTGTTACTTTTACACCACTGCTCAATATACCCGCGTGAAGGACACAAACATGTGGTGGATTTTCTGACTTTTTAGAAAGCTGTGTTTTCACGGGCAACAAGTAAAACAATTTAGACAAAGCATTTTACCTGAGGCGTTTTAGTAGTCTAAAGTGTTTTCTGTATATGTATATATATGTTTTGCCCGATTGTGTACATTCCCACTCGTAGAGGATGCGTCTAAATAGTTCGGTTAAAGGTATCCCGTTATGCTATAGTTTTACATCAGTGCGTTGTGGTACAGTTTGTGGAGAGAAGCAAATGTTAAGGGAGACTACCCTAAACAGAAAACATGCCACCGACATGATGCTGGTGATAAGTGTTCAGATGATGGTGATAAGTGATGTTGGTTGGCCATGGAATGTTACTGAGGCTGCGATTTATTGAATAGAAAGGTGCTTACTAGGGTGTGTCGGTTCCTTGGCCTGGCTGGCAGTGGGCGTAGGTTGGACCGATGCAGTGTCTGAGATGGTTCCCCCATCACTCTCCACCTCGACCTCAACGTCAACGAGGACCTCGTGTTCGATTTCTTCCTCGGCCGCTACTACCATTTCTTCAGTGTCGGGGTCTGGAACAAAATTATAATTTATATTGTGGGATGTGTTAGAAATATGCTTGACATGACAGTTGTATATAAGAGGTTTCTGTAAATCAAGTCAACCAGTTGACTTCGTGTAGAACGGTTAATTACGAAGAATAGCTCATCTGTAGAATGTTTTCCTCTGAATACTTTCCATCATGGCGCTAAAATTGGTTGTAAGTAACCGGTAAATCGACTGAAGTAGTTCACTTCATGGGAAACGTTTCAAGCAGAACTTATGGGCAGCTGTACTATTTTCTCCTGTTTTACGTGTGTGGCAGGTCGAAATAGCGGGTTTAAACCTACCCAAAATAGAGAAAACATATTCAACGAATAGATTATATTAAATTGAGAACGTTACGGTTCTGGATTTATATTAATTTGGAAGGAAATAGACGTTGTGCACTGCCCGTACCGGCAAACTGAAGCCCAGAAAAGCCCTGGTCAATGGTCGTGAGCAATCTTCATACAGAACAACGTAAATACACATATATGTGTTTACACGGGCAAAAAGTAAAACGATCTAGGCAAAGCGTTTTATCTGTTAGATTTAATAAGTTCGCTTAATGTGAAACGGCTTAAGAGGAAGATTAGGTGAGCTGTAATATTATCTCGTGTTATAAATGCCTGTCCTGTAGACTAAATTGGTTTCAAGGTACGGCTAAAACAATGCCAATAGTGCGCTCCATGTAAACCGGTTCACAAGGTCCAAAAGGTCATCTGTAAATTAGGTGTTTGTAGTTTGCAATTTATGTGTTGCCTCACTTGTGTAAAAACCACACAAAACAGGATAAATCAGGGCTGCTCTTACCTGCTTGCATGGACAGGGTGTCTGTGTCCACGTAGTTGAGGGGAACAGCTGTGGGCCTTGTCCCCAGAATTGCGTCTAGCTCTTCGTAGTAGCGAAACGTCTGCCGCGCCCTCCCACTAGGACTGTAAAAACATTGGGAGATTAGTAAAAAGATTAATAAAGAGTAGATGAAATGCAGATGGGGTGTGTAAATAATCTGACTTTTGTTACTGTTACGTGCAACTGCTGCCAATTAAACCAATGTTCACATATGTTGTGCAAATGGAATATGTTTAGCACAATAAAACAAACCATAATGGATATTGTAACTAATCCGACTTTTGTTATTACTTTGTTGTGCCTCCATAGCCTATTTTAGAATTAAGGAACTAAATAATTCACATCGACAAGTGCCGGCTGAATACATCTAGCGAGAACGGGGGGATCGTTTATTTAGGAAGCACAGCTTGCGCAAACATATGACAGGTGGAAGATTACCACAACACAATTATGATAGCGAGTTTAATATAAGCACATAACATCCTAGATACAAGATTCACCCCGTACTGCTGCAGTAGGGGTGCAAACCAACATATTAGAAAAACGGGTGAAGAATGTCAACATGGCGGGAAAATAAATTGAGCTGGTAAATTTTTAATTTTAGAAGCAAAATATATTCTTCACATACATTTTCTGGCCGCCATCTTGTCTTTTTGCATTCTCGCCCATTTCACCAACTCTGTGCCTATATGGGTATCCATTTGATACTGGAGCCACAGTTTCTAGTTCATGTTCCATACTAAAGCTATTTTCGCCCGTATTTAGACTACGTTGTGGTTCACTCCGGTACTGGAAGTACGGGGTGAATCTTTTATCTAATAACATCCTTGCGCAACCGACTTTAGGCCTACTGTGTGTGGGGGTGGGAACCAAATTTGCGTAGGGTACTACAAGTGCCGGCTGATGCGATTTTGCGAGAACGGGGTGATCGTCTAGTTAGGAACCACCGTAGTTCTCCTTACATATAACACATCAAAAATACTTACTTGTTGTTGTCGCGGCATTTGCGGTAAGTGTGCGTGAGGCTCTTTATCTTTGTTCGGCAAGACACCGCGTTCCTCTCCCGTCTATCTCCACTGCAGGCCCGAGATAACCTAGCCGCCAATCGCCGGTATATGTTTAGGTTACGACGTGACGACTCCAACTCACTTTGCACGTTCGCATCACCCCAGAGGCTGATTAGCAGCCTCACCTCATCCTCGCTCCAGTTGTCTCGTCTTGACGTATCGGCACAGGCACTACTCGAAGCCATGATGATTAGATGTAGGTGTTGATGTGGAGACAAATGAAAAACGCTTCGAGTCGTCGAAAAGATCAGATTGCTTACGCGAATGTGGGTAACCGGAAGAAAACAAACGATTTGGTCGTGTGCGCATGCGTGTGATGTCAGTAAAACGCCTCAAGTATCATGCTACCATTTACACGACCATTTACAAAACGTTTTATCTAAAACGGTTCCTGTAAACCACCTCCCGAGGTGGTATACGTGAAACGTTTCAGCTGAAAAGTTTCAGCCCTAAAATGCCTCAGCAGCGTGTTTACACGGGCAAATATAAACCGATCTAGGCAACTGGTTCTACCTCGGGTGTTTTAACTCGCCCATGTAAACGCAGCTTATGGTCAGAATTAAAAACTGGACTATCACAAAGAAGTTTTCATTAGGATTAATCCATCTTGAATCCATTTTAACCAGCCAGATCTGGTAGAAGTTCAAAATCAAACATATAGCTGCCATGCTTGGGGTGATAAATGCTACAAAGCATGGGGGGTTTGCAATTTCCAGGGGGGATTTGTGATTTCCTAGGAAATCGCAAAACCCGGGGTGTGCGATGTCCAGGCACTTGCAATTTCCTGTGACACCGGTATAGACCGGTTAAGTGTTTACATCATAAATTTCCCACACACTGAGGACGCTTACTATCAACAACGACTCAGTCATACTATAAAAGGGACCGCCATCCACGGCTCAGTGGGTGCTACTAGCTACTGTTCTTACTGTATCCGTCCACCAGGTGGACTTATAGGTGACCAAGCTGTGCTCGGCCCGGCCCCATAGCACATCAACAACAACTTTACCAAGTTGGACTCTTGTGGTTGCGCTCACCTCCGTATTTTGCTACCTCACGTACGATTCAAATGTTATTTATTATTGATTTTGAGTCGAAATTGGAGATATTGGATTACACAGACTTCGTTGCCCATTCTTACGGAGACTCATATCGACATCAATTTTTTCGGTACACACGATTGACCTGGTCAACTCCAGAGGTGACCCCCTACGTTTTCAACAATATCACAACAATATCACGCAAATTAATAATATGGATTCCTCTTCATCTGATTCTTTTCAGCCTGCAATGTGATTCAAATAGCCTTGGACAATAATAAAAAGACGATAGAAGTGGTCACCGCACATCGATGTGCGGATAATTGGCTGTTGTATCCTCTGCCTTTTTTAGCCCCATAGGGCCGCACTCACCTTAACAAAAAAAAAAAAGGCTCACCTAAGTACTATCATGTATCGTTATCTGTCCTCGTAGCATCGTCCTGCAAATACGATATAAGTACGATATAAAAACAAGTCAGAACGAGTCGGGGACCCACACCATTGCGCTTCTCTTTTATTCTCCAAACAATATTGCCAACCGGTGTCTTTGTTTACATCTGCCAATATACTCTAGGTGGCGCCAGTCGTTGCCAGTCGTCGCCTCCCCACCCCTTAACTCTTGCTTTCCCCACTAGGAGACGCCACTGTAGCACCATACTCCTGCTGGTGCACTGTTAGGATTTATATCTTTTATTTTTTAAATCTTTTTAAATCTTTTTTATTTTTACAAAAGTTTTTATTATGGGGGTGTTTACGCTGCCTGTCACCCTGTAGCTCGGATGATACTTGGGTTTGGGTTACGTTCATTTATGGATTAGCATCGCGTAGTATTGTGTCGTGTCAGCACCGAGTTTTTATCGAGAAATTGCCTGACAAATTGCCTGATGATGCCGGTGTCCAAAACCACAACCACAACCAACACCAACAACAATCAACAACCAATATAACGACACTGAAATGTACTGTAAATGTCAACAAACAACCCAACTGGGGTAGATTCGGTGATCTTTGAAGCGAAAAACATGCCAAAATCAATTTTGCAAACGTAAATGCTGAACGTAGTTTTTATTGTCTGATCGCGCCTAACGCCAATCGTGCCTAACGCCAATCGCCAATCACCAACATTGCAACAAACAACAATCCAACACAAACAACCACAACCACAACCAACAACAGTCAACACAACCAACTAACAAACAACACAACCAACAAACAACCACAACCAAACAAACAACAAACACAACAACCACAACAACCAATCCTAGACCAACAACAATCAACAATCAACAACCACAACAAACAAACAACCACAACCAACAAAACAGCAAACAACACAACCAACTACCAACCACACAACAAACACCACAACCACAAACACCACAACCAACAACAGTCAACACCACCAGCTACACCCAACAAACAACAACAATCAACAACCACAACACAAACAAAAAACCACAACCAACAAACCAACAAACAACACAACCAACAACTAACAAACAACACAACCAACCGCAACCAACAACAGTCAACACAACCAAATAACAATCAACACACCCAACAACCAACCAAACAACCACAACCAACAAACAACACAACCAACAAACAACCGCAACCAACAACAGTCAACACAACCAAATAACAAACAACACAACAACCAACCAAACAACAAACAAACAACCAACTAACAGACAACTAACAAACAACAACAACCAACTGAACAACCAATCTTATCACGCCAATCACCAACAACAGTCAACACAACCAAGAACACCCAACACACAACAACAATCAACAATCAACAACCACAACACAAACAAACAACCACAACCAACAAACAAACAACACAACCAACACCCAACTAACAAACAACTAACAAACAACAACCAACTGAACAACCAATCATATCAACAGTCAACACAACCAACAACACCCAACAAACAACGACAATCAACAACCATAACACAAACAAACAACCACAACCAACAAACACAAACAACTAACAAACAACACAAACAACACAACCAACCACAACCAAGAACATTCAACACCACCAAATAACAAACAACACAACCAACAATAACCAAGAAACAAACAAACAACCAAACAATAACCAACAACAACAGCCAACTGAACAACCAATCCTATCACGCCAATCACCAACAACAGTCAACACAACCAACAACACCCAGCAAACAACAACAGTCAACAACCACAACACAAACAAACAACCACAACCAATAAACAACACAACCAACAAACAACTAACAAACAACTAACACACAACAACAACCAACTGAACAACCAATCCTATCACGCCAATCACCAACAACAGTCAACACAACCAACAACACCCAACAAAAACCAACAACCACAACACAAAAACAACCACAACCAACAAACAACACAACCAACACCCAACTAACAAACAACACAACCACCAACCAACCGCAACCAACAACAGTCAACACAACCAAATAACAAACAACACAACCAACACCAACCAACAAACAAACCAAACAACAACCAACAACAACAACCAACTGAACAACCAATCCTATCATGCCAATCACCAACAAAAGTCAAACCAACCAACAACACCCAACAAACAACAACAATCAACAACCACAACGCAAACAAACAACCAACAAACAAACAACACAACCAACCACCAACAACCAACTAACAAACAACTAACAAAAAACAACAACCAACTGAACAACCAATCCTATCAGGCCAATCACCAACAACAACAATCAACAACCACAACACAAACAACCAACCACAACCAACAAACCAACAAACAACGCAACCAACAACTAACAAACAACACCACCAACAACCAACCACAACCAACAACAGTCAACACAACCAAATACCAAACAACACGACCAACAACAGCCAACAAACAACAACAACAACCAACTGAACAACCCAAACAAAGAACCACAACAAACAAACAACACAACCAACAACCAACAACAGCAATCAACAACCACAACAATCAACACTCCGAGCACGCCAATCACCAACACCAGTCAACACAACCAACAACACCCAACAAACAACAATGATCAACAACCACAACACAAACAAACAACCAACAAACAAACACAACCAACAAACAACTAACAAACAACTAACAAACAACAACAACCAACTGAACAGCCAATCCTATCACGCGAATCACCAACAACAGTCAACACAACCAGCAACACCCAACACACAACAACAATCAACAACCACACCACAAACAAACAACCACAACAAACAAACACACAACACAACCAACAACCAACACCCAACTAACAAACAACTAACAACCACCAACAACAACCAACTGAACAACCAATGCTATCACGCCAATCACCAACACCAGTCAACACAACCAACAACACCCAACAAACAACAACAATCAACACAAACAACCAACCACAACCAACAAACAACACAACCAACAACTAACAAACAACACAACCAACCGCAACCAACAACAGTCAACACAACCAAATAACAAACACCACAACCAACAACAAGCAACAAACAGCCGCAACGAACAATAATCAACACAACCAAATAACAAACACAACCAACAACCAACCAAACAACACACAACCAAACAACAACCAACAACAACAACCAACTGAACAACCAATCCTATCACGCCAATCACCAACAACAGTCAACACAACCAACAACACCCAACAAACAACAACAATCAACAAACCACAACACAAACAACCACGCCAATCACCAACAACAGTCAACACAACCGACAACACCCGACAAACAACAACAATCAACAACCACAACACAAACAAACAACCACAACCAACAAACAATACAACCAACAAACAATACAACTAACAACCAACTAACAAACACCACAACCAACAACCAACCGCAACCAACACCAGTCAACACACCCACATAACAAACACCGCAACCAACCAACAACAGTCGACACAACCAACCAAACAACAAACACCAAAACCAACCAACAACCAACCACACCCACAACCAACCACAACCAACAACAGTCGACACAACCAACCAACAACCAACCACAACCAACAACAGTCGACACAACCAACCAAAGAACAAACAACACAACAACCACAACAACCACATCCAATCCAAAACCCGAACCAACAGCAATTACCTAATCATTCCAACAACCGAAGCAACAACCAATCCACAACCAACAACATCTAATCACATTATTCATTTGTGCGTAATGCCATTTGATTCTAAACTGAAATCAATGACTATGTCACTTTCTACTATGTCACTCTAGTGTCAGTGTCTATATCCCCCTCCCTACCAAAAACTACATAGTCGTAGTTTGACAGCTATACGGTTGCTAGGTGGATTGTTTGTTATCTATTGCATTCGTATTATACTTATGACAGCATTTTCGTGCGGTTCTTATGAAGGCTGCGATCATTGGTTGGTGAGACCAGTAAATTAACCAACGCTTCGTATGTTGTTTCACATTATTCATTTGTGAGTAATGCCATTTGATTCTTACTTATGACAGCATTTTTGTGCGGTTTGATGTGCGGTTTGATGTGCATTGTTTGCTCTGGTATTTCATAGTGTTATATTTCCTTTTGATGATGAGATATTCAAAATTCAAAAATCTAAATTCAAACATTGGATATACTGTCAATGTTTTTCCTCCATCTGTTATTTTGCCACTAAACAAACCCACTAAACAAACACATCGGATGTAAACTGCACACAGCCGTTTCATACTTGGTGGTTGTCAAAACAAGCGTTTGTGTGGAGTTAGCCATCCCTACTGCTGTCCCTACGTATGTATTTATGTCAGTATCTATAATGTCAGATCGCGCCAATTTCGAGTATGCAGGTATTGTAGGTATAGCAATACCTCAGGGAGTTTGACGCCCCTGCCTTGCAGAGTTGTAAACCACTGCCTTGTGGTACAGGTTCTTGACAGAACCGAAGGCTAAGGGAGCAAACCCTAAACAGAAAACCATGTCACTGTGGCAGCATAAAAGCTTTCATGAAATGTACAACCGCACAGATAAATGGAGAGCGGCAGTCAAGTAATGAAAGCAGTCTTTGTCGCTTCGCGACCGACAGCATGATGATGATGATAATGTCAGATGCTAATTACCACAAAACGAACCTGATGCGTAAATAAAGTATTTCGCTGTATTCGAATGTGACCTACATGCTCTTTACGGAAACGCAATTACCGTCCCCTTATCTTTACTTTCATCGCTTTACCCCAGCTCAGTGTTGGTGGGGGTGAGGGTTGTTTTATTTATGGGCGACAGAATAACGTGAGAAACTGTGTAATTCTTATCTGACCCGATTTGCTTGATCGCATTTCTTTCCTAATCGAGCCATGTTTTCTGAGTACACCTGATAGCGTACAATTAACTTTTTAGTGCTAAAGAAAAGCTATCTCAATGCATACTAAATCGATTACCAGTAAAGAATATATATAATAACCCTATTAACATACATGCAAAATAACTACTGATACTGCATGTAAGTACATGAATCCATGACACAATATCCATATAATATTCCTATTGTTACTTGAATTGAATATGTGCAACGATTCTCCTTTAGTAGCATTCATCCAAATAAAACATAAACTATATTTAACGCGCAGTGCATTTAACGCGCAGTGCAAAACATTAGCTTCAATAATTTTAATGTTGTATGGCGAAGTGCCTAATTAAACTTTGGAGTTGACAGAGTTGCTCCAAATTTCTAGAGAATTAATCGAAATCAAAGTATATTTTATCAGATTATATCAGATTATATCAGCCCAGCACAGCTCGCCGGTCCCTGGACCCCCCCCCCCCCACCCTCCCCCCTCGAATTAAATGCGCCGGTGCCCGGCTTGCCCGGTGTGGCAATTGAGGCCGTCCACCATTACGCCGAGGAACGGCAACACTAAAATGCATTTTCCATGGACTTGAGCATTCTCCCTACCGAAAAGTGACAAATCTCTAAAACCTCAGCATCTCGAAAAAAATCGCTTGGTACACATACAGAAAACATCCGACCCAAACATTTTATTCAATTTATAAGGTTACTGATGATGCTCTTCTATTTTGGCGCATGCGCAGAAGCGATGCGCACCGCAAAATTTATTGAACGGCGGAAACTGCGACACCGGGCTTTTCGCCGGTTGGTCGTTACGCAATAATCTTTTATTGTTAATTTAGGTCCTCCCACCAGGACAGCGTGGCTGACGGGCTTCTGATTGGTCGATTTGAATTGAAGTGGTCCTTTGTTTAACATTTGCTCTCCATTTATCTGGACTGATATATATTGTGGGCACTAGACACGATTTAGTGCTGCCTCTGTCGCCATCGCAATCACAATGCGTCGTATTAACAACATTGGTTGGAGATCGAACTAGTGTGCCATACACAGATTGTCAATGGGAGGGAAACCAGTTACTATCGTCGTGAACCTATTCGTACTAGGGGCACACTTGCAGAGAGAATCGTTCAAGCCCAAGCTCAAGCCCGTGCTCAAGCTCAAGACCGAATTCTAGCTCCACTTGAGGCTCCAGCTCCAGCTCCAGCTCCAGCTCCTGCTCCAGCTGAAGCGGAACCTGCCCCTGCACCTGCACCTGCACCTGCCCCTCCACCTGCAGCTGAACCTCAACCTCAACCTCAACCTCAACCCCAACATGAACCTCAATGTCAACCACAAGTCCAACCGATTGATGAAGGTATGTACTTTTATTCATGCATGTTATGTTTCGAAATTGTCAATGCTATGTCTAGCTAGTATGTGTGAATACTGCCGATCACCGTGACACTAGCTTTGTAGTAGGTGTTACGTTTCAGGTCGCCAAAAGGATGGTTTTCTAGCTACAATTTAAGTCTTGGTTGCATGCCCTAGAGCACATATTTATCTACATCCTCATTTTTTGACTGTTTCAATTTGACCAGTATTAGTTTCAAAAGTTTAAGATTGGCCAAGGCCAGTGACAATGCATTGAGTTTGCCGTTGCGCGCAGTGCAAAACGTCTATTTTTTATTCAAAATGTGTACCAAGCGGTTTGTCTCTGTGTGGTGGGTGTGGTTTGAATATTTTGCACGGCCATTGACAATGCATTGATTTTCCGGGTATGCGCAGTTCAAAACGTTTATTTTATTAAAAATGGCACAACCCTAACCTTATGAATCTAATATAATCTAATCGTTGGATCTGTTATCTATATCTGTATCAAGCGGTTTGTCTCTAGGTGTTGTGGTTTTAGCGATTTTTCACATTTTCTGTATGAAGGTTGGCCAAGGCCATTGACAATGAATTGAGTTTGCCATTATGCGCAGTGCAAAACGTTTATTTAATTAAAGATTATTCGTTGAATATGTTTTCTATATGTGTACCAAGCGGTTTGTCTCATAAGTGGTGTGGTTTGAAGATTGGGCACGGCCATCCATTGACAATGCATTTCCCGGTACGTGCAGTGCAAAACGTTTATTATAAATATCAAATAATCGATTAATTGAATATGTTTTCTATATGTGTATATTCAAAAGTACTTAGGCACAACCCGCTTTAACAAAAAGAGCATATTAAATTTATACGGTTACGGTTTTGGATTTCTATTATTTTTGAATAAAACTGACATTTTTCAATGCGCGTATCGGCAAACTCAATGGCCGTACACCTTTGCTTTGCTCCACCGGCCGTTTTCAGTGCATGCGCAGTCGGAACCGTGATGTAGTCTATTAAATCGCAGAGTTGTCATATTTTATACAACCCATGACACTTTCTGATTCAAAATTACCCATGTTCGATGTATAGGAGCGTGATAATATTTGGTATATAGTGAGAAACAACATTAATAATTGCGTCTATATATTTATTATCTATCTCCACATTGATTTTGAACCGATTTGAGCATGGCAGAGCTGAGCCTGTCACTATAGTGTCAACTCCTCCTCCCCATGCTGCATGAAGTCGGGCAACCCATGGCACTTTCCCATTCCAAATTAAGCATGTCCGACATATAGGAGCGTGATAATATTGGGTATATAGTGAGAAAAGACATTATTAATTGCGTCTATATGGTTTTTATTTACCTCCAATCTGATTTTGAACCGATTTGAACATGTCAAAAGTAGTGCAAATGTTTAAAATTGTGTCACAAACGAACAAATCCACCGGGTTCTCAGAAACTGTGTACCACTTGAGGTAGTCTACTAGAAATGCATATTTCAAAGAAACCCTTTATTGGAATGTCAATATTTAGATTTCATCAGTTAGCCAAATAATGTGGGAGATAGTTTAGATCAAAAGTAAATGTTAATATTGTGTATTATGTATCTTATTGGGATGGATGTAGCTAAATACATAGTACTGATGTCACACTATTGGTACACAACTTCTGAGAACGACCCAACTAGGCAAGGCGATCTATATTAAGCGACTTAACTTCCCCGTGTAAACACGGCTATAGAGTAATATTCTTCACTTCATTCCAGGCATAACCCTGAATGCCCAGCGCCAAGCTGATGTAGCATGGAAGTGGAATGCAATTCGTCCACAACTAACACACAGTCATTACCATTCATTTGCACCACTGATGACTACATGCGTGGTTTGTTCCCGAGACACAGTAAGGCGTCCGATCTTATGCCCTGACTGTGGGCCAACAGCCTACTACTGTGAAAGGTGTTTTAAAAAACACCAGAAACTTGCGCCTCTTCACATCGCCTTTATCTGGCAGGTCATTACACACACCACTTTAATTATAACACATTTGATACTATATGTATTTGTACGTTGCTATATAACCAAAAAGGCACTACTTAGAAAATTCATCTTCATATGTTTAATCGGTTGATATCTTTCCAAATCACATCCAGGAGGACTCGTTTGAGTTATTAATTATTGAATAAATGTTAATTTGCATTACGAATTCTCACCTTTACAGGTATGTAAAATATAAATTGATGAGATAAAAAATATAGGTATATGCCATGAATAAGATATCTCTTATGGCAGTATAACATCCGTGTCACACGTGTAACATATGTTTAGGACACCACACAGTCTGCTTAATAAATATATAATCAGAATTAAATAATATCATACTTAAAAGCATATTAATCATGGCATAATATACAGAAATATCGAGTGCTTATATTGATAACAGATAGGAGAGTGACCTATATACATTGCTATTTAATCAAAAAGCGCCAAATTAACGATTTAATTCTTTTGAATTACGACACAGGGCTCCAGAGATGAGTGAATAACTTAAATTAACTCTATGAGGTCGATGAAAATTGAATGTGTTCATTGCAGGGAGAGCTCTTTGTCCCATTGTACCAGCTGCGATCACCGCCTCTGCACTTGCCGTCTCATGGAAACAATATCCATGACACATGTGGGACTGCTAGAACGTGCCCATGACCATTTTTGATGTGTACGGTGAGTTATCAGTAACCTGCTCTTGCCATAATTCCATTATGAGGTTGTATAACAAACATACACATACATGAATAGTAACAGTAAAGTATATGAGTGTTAATATATCATAAATTAGACGTCGAAACGAAAACATGTTGAGTATCCATAGAATTTATAGGTCATTGTCACATCCCGCGTGAAACGTCACCTGCTCTTGCCATAAGAACACTACCGTAGTGCATTTTCCCTTCTTATTATCTCTAGTGACTGTATTTTGGTTGTCAGTGTGTATTTTTCTCTATAGTGGACTGTAACCATTTTTTTAACGGTCGGAGTGCAAACCGGTTTGTATTTAGTGCTGGTAGTTGATAATAGGGGATTCTATCAGTTCACTCAATTCACAGCGGTTTTATAGTTATTAATACATTAGTATTCACACATACACATACATGAATAGTAGCAGTAAAGTATATGAGTGTTAATATATCATAAATTAGACGTGTAGCATCGCACATGTGTGTGTCCATAGTCACTATTGTGTCATTGTCACAGCCGCGTGAAACGTCCAAGTTACTTGCGCATAAGAACACTACCGTAGTGCAGTTTCCTTCTTATTATCCTAGTACTGTATTTTGTTGTCAGTGTTAGTTCTCTATAGTGGCTGTAACCATTTTTTAACGGTCGGGCAAACCGGTTGTATTTAGTGCTGGTGAGTGATAATAGGGGATTCTATCATTTCACTCAATTCACAGCGGTTTTATAGTTATTAATACATTAGTATTCACACATACACATACATGAATAGTAACAGTAAAGTATATGAGTGTTAATATATCATAAATTAGACGTGTAGCATCGCACATGTGTGTGTCCACAGTCACTATAGTGTCAGTGTCACATCCGCGTGATCTGGCTTTTACCCATATTCCGAATTGGAGTATTGAAGGAGCCCTTAAATATAATACAGAATAAGCCGGATATAGTAGAACAGCGAGGTGTACATAAACATGATTACCACAGACGGCATATAGACGATCTACAGAGATTAACAAATGCTCTATCAGCTGTTCATTTTGAATGTAGGTTTAAATCTGGACGGCATATTTACGGCATATTATGTGCCGCCGTATATGTCTAAAGCTTATGTTATTTTTCCAGGTAGGAAACACTACCAGGACTTCCTGTTCTGTAGCTGCATGGACCGGACGGAAACGCTTGTCCGGTTAGGATTCTGGCTGGTTACACCTACAATCCCTACTTCGGCCATTGACATGCGCCTCATGGACCGTGCACGCTCGTTCTTGCTGGAAGGACCTGTTGCCTTGAAAAAGTTTTGTGCCGCCACCACCGATCATGTCCAGAGCCTGCCACACAACAACGAAACGAAGGTATCATAGTCCCTCGGAAGGATTTGTCATGACACTGGTGCTTAATAGCGCAGCTTAAAAACAAACTCCATCGTGAGCAGTTAAAGTTTGTAGATGGTATTGGGTAACGTCACATTTCTCAAAGTATACTAAAACTAAACTGTAAATAGGTTTGCTATATTTACTCTACTTCACATGAAATATCAATAACTAGAGAATACCTATGTCAATGCCAAACTAAACTGTAAATAGGTTTGTTATATTTACTCTACTTCACATGAAATATCAATAACTAGAGAATACCTCTGTCAATGCCAAACTAAAATGTAAATAGGTTTGTTCTATTTACTCTACTTCACATTAAATATCAATAACTAGAGAATACCTCTGTCATTGCCAAACTAACAGTATGCCAGTTGACACCTACTTGCACTGGCAGAAATATCTCCCCAATGCACCAATTGTAGATCTCTATCAATCCTAAACTAACCAATTGACTTATTTCCAGGAGACTGATTGAGATTATTTGATAGTACTATATGTCAGTCCCTAGTGCAAGCCTATGCATTTTTCTTAACAGTTTGCACTATATCGCGCTATCCTGCAATGTGCTCCACAGCACAGACAGTTTGTCTATGATGTCGATCGGTCGAGTGATCTGTTGCTGGACTTCCCAGATGGCAGCAAATGTCCCATCTGTGAGCATACCAAACAGGAACTACCACTGGTAGTGAGTCTGGACGGTAATTTCCGATTAGTGCGGAAAAGTTTGGCAGGTCCCAGCTTCTATCCACCACAGCAAGGGACAACATTCTTCATTCTTCCCCAAGATGTCAACCCTTATCTACGAGATGATAACCAGCCGGCAAATGTCGATGTATGTATTCTAACGTCCACCTAAATATATAGTGAACACCTGAGCAATAATGTTAATGTATGAAGTGGGGTGGTAATGAGCAATAGTGTATGAGCAAATGAGCGTACCAGTATGAGCAATAGTGTATGAATGGCTGATGAATGGCTGAATGAATTAATGAAATTATATTATATGAATTACTGAAATTATGTGTGTAAAAAGCGTACCAGAGCAATAATGTTAACGTATGAAGTGGGGTGGTAATGAGCAATAGTGTATGAGCAAATGAGCGTACCAGTATGAGCAATAGTGTATGAATGGCTGATGAATGGCTGAATGAATTAATGAAATTATATTATATGAATTACTGAAATTATGTGTGTAAAAAGTGTACCAGAGCGTAACTGAGCAATAATGTTAATGTATGAAGTGGGGTGGTAATGAGCAATAGTGTATGAATACCAATGAAATACCAATGAACTTATGAAATTATGTGTGTAATATTGTTGATTTCGGTGTATGTTAGCAGTAGACGGTGAGCATTAGATGTTGAGCAGTAGATGGTCTAACTCAGGTTGCGTCTTAAACCTTCTACTGCTCACTGTCTAATGCTCACCTTCTACTGCTTGTCGAGCAAAATAACCGTACCAGCATGATGTGATGTTTATTGTTAGCAGTAGACGGTGAGCATTAGATGTTGAGCAGTAGATGGTCTAAGT
>JASIRB010000940.1:0-34143 GCA_030323885.1 Branchipolynoe longqiensis | reverse complement strand
GGGGTCAGTCATCTAGACCGGGTGTGAGGAGGTGTCGACCAGTGTCCCTGCACAATTACGGCCCGGTTAGTGGGTGACAAGAGACGGCCGGAGTTAGAAAAACGGCGGGAAGCCACAAGGGGGGGGGGGGGGAGGGGCTTACCAACACATCACACAGCTTTCACCAATCACCCACCGGAAACGCACCAAAGCGCGTCTCACGGGGAAACAAGCCATGTGTAGCTTTGTTAAGGTAAGATTCCATATATGCGGCATGCGGTATGTGGTATGCGGTATGCGAATGTGGCAAAAAATGGAAAAGCATTTAAACACATGGTAGTGCTTCCATATGTCCGAATGTGAATGCAAATGCGGATGCGGATGCGAATACAAATGTGAATGCAAATGCAAATGCAGCAAGTGGATCACTCCATGGACCGCTCGGTGTGAATGTGAATGTTGTCCCATTTGCCATAGGAAAGAACAGGAACTTTGACTTTCCTTCACAAATTTGTAGAAGGAAAGACCGAAATCGGATCGATATCTATGCCACATGCCACATTCGCATGCCGCATACCGCCTATATGGAATCTTCGCTTTAATCAGGACGGAACTGCTTAGCAAGATCTGATATCATATCAGTTCTGACATAGAACAATATTTGTTCTTCGTTTTATGTCCTAGCAATACGACATTATTAGGATAGGGCAAGGACGGGTTGGGTCAATGTCAGGATAATGTGACTGAGTGGGATATCAGGTCATGATGCTGGCGGCGTGATCTCCCAGTGGGGAAGCACTATAAAGTAACCATGAGTATGCACTGTCACAAGTCAGTCCTCGACCTGATATGACCGTAGATGTTTCCAGGATGTAAAACCCCAACAACCAACTGACCAATCCTAGCAACGTCTAAGGTCATATCAGGACGGGTACAGACTTGTGACAGAGCACGCTCATGGTGACTTTATAGTGGGAGACCAGGCCGCCAGCACCATGACCCGATACCCCACACAGTCACATTATCCTGATACTGTGCTAACCAGTCCTTATCATATCATAACATTAATAATGCTGATCGCCAGGCTAGATAGCGACAAGTATACAAATAGAACAATGTGTACGGCTGCCCATAGTATTCAGATATCGAAAAAACATTGTGAAGCGTTCAAATTGGTTCTACTGATTCAGCCACAGCATTTGATGATTAATGATGATGATGATGAATAAATACATACACTCATGCATACATATACATCATCATCATCATCATGCTGTCAGTCGCGATGCGACAAAGACTGCTTTCATTACTTCACCACCGCTCTCCAACATTTCATGAAAGCTGCCTGCAAAAGTGTTGGAAGTGCTGCTGGCCTTTGCAAGTTACCAGTGGCACTCTCTCGGGGAGCAAATAGAGGTTTCACACCGGCTATTTGACCCTGCAGTGGCTGGTCGGGAGATGTTGGGAGTTCCATACATCAACCGCCCTTAATGCTGCCACAGTGACATGGTTTATTGTTTAGGGTTTGCTCCCTTAGCCTTCGGTTCTGTCAAGAACCTGTACCACAAGGCAGTGGTTTACAACTCTACAGGGCAGGGGCGTCAAACTCCCTGAGGTGTTGCAATACCTGCATACATATACATACATACATACATACATACATACATACATACATACATACATACATACATACATACATAAACACATACATACACACATCCACACACATACCTACATCAACAGCAGAATGAGGACTTCACTGTCACTATTTAATAGTATGAATGATTGTGACTAGTCAGTGCACCTTCCGCCTGTGCACACTAGCACGCCCCCTGGTGGTGCCCCCTGGTGGTGCCCCCTGTCGAGGCGGGACAGAGCGCCCTCTATTGGCGGGCGGCGCCGGTCGACCCGGTGGTGAGCCGCTCATTACCAGCTACATAAACCAGGGCGGGGCTAATGAAGAGTCTGCCCCCCTCGTTACCCGCACACCCCGGCCCCACTGAGCTGCTCCCGCCCGATTTACGAGCAGCTCTGACACGCCGCACTTGTTACCTGTTACCCACTGTCCACACTGTCACCGCCACGGGCCCCGCCGCACTAACAATCCCATCGGTCCTGCTCAGTGGACCCATTTGCAGTTTGGGCTATTTTCAGTTCCAATCCAACCAGTGGTGCACAACTGGTTCATCAAATTCAAACTCAAAGGCTGTGTGTGGTATGTGCTCATGCTGTCTGTGGGGAACGTGCATATAAATATATATATGAAAGACCGCTGGCTGCTTATTGGAAAGAGTGGTTGGTGTATGTGGCGTGGTGGCAGTAGGTTTCCTCCCAAAGAAATATATTAGAATAACCATATGTTTGACGTCCAATAGCCGATGATACCAAAATCAATGTGCTCTAGAGGCGTCATTAAATAAAACAAGCTTTACTTTTTCGCGTCACTAACAGGCCACTGTCAGAACACGGTGAACATTGTGATGTGATTTTCCACCCAAGCCACCAACCCAACCAACCCTCCCATAACAGCCACCTCATAGTTATACAGTGTATGCATACACTAAACTCCCACAGTTAGTTGTAACAGTTAACACACAGGGATGAAAGTGGTCTCTGGGAAAAAAAGCGGAAATGCTGATATTCTCCCATAGGCTTAGCATTGTTAGGGAATCGCCGAAAATTCCCAGAGGTCGGGTTTGCTGTGCCATTTGAAGCACATATTAGTAGTATACGTTGCTAGTGCTGCGGCGTTTGCATCACATATCGGTATATGCTGATAGTGCTGCGGCATTAGAAGCACATATTAGTAGTATACGCTGATAGTGCTGCGCCATTTGAAGCACATATTAGTAGTATACGCTGCTGGTGCTGCGGCGTTTGCACCACATATTAGTATACGCTGATGGTGCTGCAGCATGAAACAACGTATTGGTTGGTTGGTGGAGTTTTACGTCCTGGCAACATCTAAGATCATATTAGGACAGGCGCAACTTATTAGTATACACTTATAGCTACAGGAAAAATCCCGGAAATCCGTGAAATCGCGGAGATCTTTCATCCCTGAACACAACTGGGGAGGTGTTCTATATTTGTTCACAGACTGCCATTGTGTGTGGTGTTTTTGTTGGCGGTGAGGGTCGGGGGTTTAGTAATAAGACAGGCACTGGAATGACACGTCAGGGGTTGGGGTGGGAGGGGCGCCAACTGTGCCCACTCATAGTGTCAGGGTAATGCTGACAGGGAGGGAGGACCAGGGTGAATCATTGGGAGTAGTATATAGAGGGGGCAGTTGACGCACATAGTTTATGTTTTGATTTTGGAGTAATTACATTAAACAAAAATATTTTCATTATTTTGTATCATAGCAACATCTAAGGTCATATCTGGATGGGTCTCAAATTGTGACATCGTGGCTTCATAGTGCTGCCCCACTGGAAGACAATGGTTCATGGTGGCCAGCCACCATGGGTAGTCATCACGGTGGCGTCCGCCACCAAGGAGTCATCACGGTGGCGCCCCTCCGTTCCAATCCTAGAACGAGCCCTCCCGCGTGCAAATTGCCCACGGTGGTTGGCCACCGTGCACGATTTGCGCGCGAACAGGGAGTCATCACGTTGGCCCCCCCTGGTTTCGAATCCTGGAACGAACCCTACCGGAATTCCCGCGAACCACCCTCTCGCGAGACCCGTGACGTCACCCACGCCCTTCCTCACGAATCCCCTGCCACTACAACATCACTTCCACCACGGCAGTCCGACGAGCAGCTCACCACCAACTCAGCTCTTGCCAGCTCTCTCCAGCTCTCAGCCCACGGGCTAGTTCTCCAACCACCACCACCTCACCGCCGCTACAGCACACAGCCCCACGGGCTCGCTCTACGAAGGCCACACGACCAGATCTCCACTCAGCCACACAGCCCTCCCCTACACTCGTCATGCCACGGACAACAAAGCGCACCCGCCGGGACACGGACGAGACCATCATAGGCAGCCCCATGCCGACCGCCTCATCGGACACTATCACCCCACGCACCCGGCGCCGACCCCGCGCGACGACCGCCCCGCCGCCCACCCCCGGGCCAGCCGCTGTCACCCAGGCCCCGGCCACTGCCACTCAGCCGGTAGCCGCCACTGCCCAACCCTTGACAGCGCCGGACGGCCACACCAAACCTCGAGGATCAAGGCCGTCCCAAAAAGGGCCCCTAGACGCTTCAACACAGATGGAACAACTACAGAAATCACTCGCCGACACACTGGCACAGCAGGCCGAGGTGAACAAGACCCTACTGGAAAAAATGGCAGCCATGGAGACCACCAATCGAAAAAGGAAGAGATCCCACAGTAGAGGCTCCTCAACAACCTCGTCCCGATCGTCTCCCGGCAGACGACCCGCGACTCACTACTACACCGGGCGCGGGCGCAGAGAAGCCTCCTCGTCCCCTGAGACCAACCGCGCGTGGCGCCCCACCTCCTCCACGCGCGAAAGACACAACCGACGCAACCGTGACCAAAAGGACTGGGGCAAGAACAAGGACCGCCGACATAAGAGGTGATCTCCATCATCGGAAGACGACACCAGACACCGCGATGTAATAGATGAGCTGCTCAACCAGGGAGGCGCCTACAACAAGCAGCGCAGAGGTAGGAAGCCCATCCTCCCCCACATATATGTAATAAGGGGGGACCTAAAAGGCAAGGTAGCGCAAGGAGAAAGCATGTGGTATGAATACATAGCTGCCCTCCACAGGATGGCTAAGGACAGCTCAGTACCCAGCAGTTGGGCCGAACCTCTCGCGGAGCATGTCGAGCACCTGGTCGAGATGGCGGGAGAATGGGAATGGGAGACATGTCTGGCTTGGTCGGAACGAATATTTAACATGATGGACGACGGCAGACTACCGCGAGCGTGGAAAGATCCCACAGCCATCAAAGACACACAACGAGATGCGTGCCTCACGGGCACCAGAAGCCTACATGCCCAAAGACGCCTCACATCTGGCAGGCGCGCGCAACGATCACCTCAGCACCGCCCGGACGACGACTACAACACAAGGCCCGACCCTCCAACCACCACCGGGTACCAACAATATAAACGCCCTGAATTCAGCTATGAGACTGACGGCCGCCCATGTCACAGATGGAACACCGGACAGGACTGCGGCTTCACATCTTCGCACGGCACGGGCACGGAACGATTTGCGCAGCTGTGCGCCTGGTGTGATAACAAATATCGGCGCGCAAATCCACACAAAGAACTCAAATGCAATAACAAACGAAGGCAGCTTGAGAAGCGCCAGACAGCCGCCCCCGCCGACACAAACCAAGACAAGTCGGATTTTTGCTAGACGGCCCGCACAGGGCCGCCGAGAGCAATATAAACACACCACATGGCAGCACCCCAAAAGATCCCGCCAGCCCTAAAGGAGACATGAAAACCTCCCCCGAAGGCACCCCACATGGGAGCCACCACCCACCCCGCGCCACCCAGGATGCATCCACACCACGGCCCCCCCGCCACGCCGGACAGCACTGCCACACACGACCCCAGCACACAGACGACCCCCCTCACCGCCAACAGAGCTGCAAGCGCCACCAACCCACCCGACACCAACATCACAGGAGAAGCCGCCGCCCTTCATCACGCCCACGCCCTCCCCCTACAAAAACCCAGCGGGGCGCCAGAACCAAGAACGAGCAGCTCACCTGACCACAGCCGGCAACGCCCCCCACCAGGAGACACTGTTACGGCCGCCACGGGCGGGCCTCATGGGGCCATTAACGGCACCAGCCCACACACTCCATCCGACCCAGCAGACTTCCAACCTGACGCCGACGCCATAACACCTACCGGGAACACGGGCATTACACCGCCCCCCGCAGGCGCTCACACTAATGACCCCCATAACGACACAAAGACCGCCTCAGACGAACTCACCACATCAAGACACAGCCTCACCACATGCCGCGCGAAAACCGACACCATACAACCACCACCCCAGCCGGCGAACACCACAACGTCCGAGACTCACAGCCACAGCGGGAGTACATCAGACGACCCCGCCGCCCACCACACCGCCACGGTACACGACAGCACACCCGCCGCACGCCGCTACCCGGCCCCACAACCAGGCCCCGCAACTACCACACTGCGCCACAACACTGGCGCCAACATCGAAGCAGCATGGCGCGCATATCGATTCACACCAACAGGAAGCCAACTCCACCCTACACACCCGCCACGCGACCCCGGTGCCGGAGAGCTTGGCCAGGTGGGGTGCATACGCCCCTCCCCCGCCCCGCCCTCCACCACCCCGACCAGCAACGGTGATGGGGGAGACGACGAGCAGATTGACGCAGTCCTACTCCGCGCTCATCAAGCCCACGCAAAAGAGGACGTCAACGAGATAATCGCGGGTGACGATTCCGAACCGGCTACACCCTACGACCCGCCTCACACCCCCATCACCTACAGATCAACCCTCATGCGGGTATGGCCCACAACGGTCCCCAGCACATGGACCAACAAAGGATACCTCATGATATACGACCAGGTACGCGCCACGGGCCTACCTAACCACATATCGGCCAGGGTCCCGGGCCCCTCCGCACTCAACATACCAATGTGGCGAAAACATCTAAAAGACTACCACGACACACAGCTAGTCGACTTCCTAGAATTCGGCTGGCCTGCGGACTACACGGCTGACGACCCACCCATACCGGCCACTGCCAACCACACGGAAGACCCAGACCACTTCCGCTGGATAAGGAAATATGTCCGCAAAGAGATCCTACACGGCGCCCTCCTCGGGCCATTCGCCAAGCCCCCCTTCACTCCTTGGGCCCAGACCAGCCCCATGATGACCCGCCGTAACAAGAACACCGATGAGCGGCGGGTCATCGTGGACTTAATCTATCCCAGAGGGGCCAGTGTGAACGCGGGGATACGGTAAGGACACTTTCAAGGAAGGCCAACAACCTACACCCTCCCTGGCATCGCCGACCTGGCCAATGAGGTCGCTAGGCTCGGCCAGGACTGCTACATTTGGTCAGCAGACCTGGCCCGAGCCTACCGCCAACTCCGGCCATGTCCCCTATTCGTCCCCCTCCTAGGGATCACCGTTGACTCCAAGGTTTATTTCGACGTTGCCCCCGCGTTCGGGTGCAGAACCTCCTCCATGGCCTGCGCCAGTACCACTAACGCCGTCGTTTACCTTCTACGACGGAGGGGCCACCATGTCCTCTGCTACCTCGACGATTTCGTCGGGGTGGCGCAAAACAAGAAGGATGCCGACGCCACGTACACCGACATGAACCGGATCATGGCAGTGCTTGGACTATCCTTATCCCCCACAAAGTGCACCCCTCCCACGCACAGACTCGAGTGGCTCGGATATGAGGTATGCACCCAACAAATGACAGTACGCATACCCGATGACAAACTTGCCGACATAATATTCGAATGTAACCAAGTGGCCACCGGCACAAAAATCACACGGACCACACTACAGAGGATAGTCGCACGCCTCCAATACGTAGCAAAATGCGTATCCCCTGCTCGCCGCTTCATGAACAGGATACTAGGTGCACTCCGAGACACCCCCTGAACAGGAAAACACCTCGTCACAACCGAGCTCATCCGTCACCTACAATGGTTCTCCGACTACGCAAGAACTACCAACGGCATAGTCCTCCTCGACCCCTCACCAAAAGGTACCTGGGTCATAGAATATGACTCCTCCCTGAGGGCCGGGGGAGCTCACTCTGAGACCACGTACTTCTCCGAGGCATACCGGCCAGAGTACCTCGCCTCCGGGCACCACATAAACCGCCTCGAGGCCATCAACCTCGTCGTGGCCCTCCAGACCCTCGCCCCCACGAGACCGCATGACTACACGATACGCATCAACACTGACAACCAGACTTCCCAAACCATGCTGGCAACCGGGGCAGGCAAAGACCCCGTCCTCTGTGCCTGTGCCAGGGAGATATGGTGGTTCGCGGCACTACACTCAACCGAAATCGAGGTAGTACACAAGCCCGGAAAAGACCTTCCCCTGGCAGACGCACTAAGCCGTGCCCCCTTCGACGACGCCGCAAGAGAAAAAGCCAGCACCATATGCCGCCGCCTCGACCTTACACGTATAAACGTCCGCCACTGCAACGCTGTCATACCCGACACTATCTAGACCTGGGGATAGTAATATTTGCTTTCTATCCCCAGGTCCCCCGCAAGACAACGACGCTCGGATCGTGGCCCTCTTCACGGCCGGACTCGCGGCCGGGACCTGGAGGAACAAGGCCCGTCAGGTGGCGCAATACCTCCAACACTCGCGCGACCTCCGCTACAACCCTCGGAGCCCCTCCCAGTACCAGGTGATGTCCTTCATCACCTCCCTGAACGTGGCCCTCAGGTCTCCATCGGCCGTCCTCAACTACATCAGCGGCGCCAGAACGTGGGTCCCCCTCATGGGAGGCGCCATGGATGCCTTCGACATGTACCCGGTGTCCGTCGTGAAGCGGGGGGTGGTCCGCTTCTCCACTCACGCCCCCACGCACGCCCCGCCCATCACTCCCAAGATACTCGAGGCCATCGTCGCCTACTTCCGGTCGGCGGGCCCCGGGGGCCCGGTCCTCGCGGCCGCGGTTCTCCTCGGATATGCCACTCTCCTCAGGCAAGGAAACCTTCTAAAGACTGGGCGACGGGGAGACCCCGGTCACACGATAAGAGCCGAGGACGTAATCGATACTGGGAGCACCCTAACCGTCCGAGTACGGACAACCAAAACCACCATGGCACCGACCGACGCGTTCTCCATCACAGTCAGACTGACGGACAACCCTCACCTATGCACTGTGAAGGCCTGGCGCGCGTACAAGCGAGTCACCACCGTAGCTCCACACGCCACGGCTCTCCTCCTCCCCGACGGCCGCCCTCTGACCGCCATAACCCTCACCAGCGCCCTCAGGGCCGCCCTCCTCGGCACCCGGACCCCAACTCATACACGCTACACAGCCTGCGACGGGGAGGCGCCCAGGCCGCAGCCGACGCGGGCACCTGCCTCGATGACTTGCGACGACTCGGCAACTGGCGATCGTCCGCCGTCTTCACCTACGTCCCCAAGACGGCCTTCTCGACCATGACCCGCCCCCTCCCACATTTGGTTGAGGGGCCGGGTCAACCTACAGCCTGACCTACCATTCACACTGACTTACTGTGCCTGATTATCGAACCTCTGATATTGACTTACTGAACCTGTACCGCCCCGATTGACTATATTGCTACTTACTGAAACACTGTGTTTGAATAAAAATCCATTCATAAGAGTTCCTTGTTTGCGTCGAAAATTGTTCATGGGTAATTTGCGCGCGAACAAGGAGTCATCACGGTGGCGCCCCTCCGTTCCAATCCCGGAACGAGCCCTCCCGCGCGCAAATTGCCCACGGTGGTTGGCCACCGTGCGCGATTTGCGCGCGAACAGGGAGTCATCACGGTGGCCCCCCCTGGTTTCGAATCCTGGAACGAACCCTACCGGAATTCCCGCGAACCACCCTCTCGCGAGACCCGTGACGTCACCCACGCCCTTCCTCGCGAATCCCCTGCCACTACAACATCACTTCCACCACGGCAGTCCGACGAGCAGCTCACCACCAACTCAGCCGCCACCCACCCCACAACAAACTGAAAGGACTCGCAAGGGTTGAGGGGCCGGGTCAACCTACAGCCTGACCTACCATTCACACTGACTTACTGTGCCTGATTATCGAACCTCTGATATTGACTTACTGAACCTGTACCGCCCCGATTGACTATATTGCTACTTACTGAAACACTGTGTTTGAATAAAAATCCATTCATAAGAGCTCCTTGTTCGCGTCGAAAATTCCACTGAGATAGGACAACCAAAACCACCGTGGCACCGACCGATACTGATCCCGGATTATCCTGATACTGAGCAAAACAGACCATGCTCCATCCTATATCCTGATACTTGTCGCTTCCTAGCCAGGCGCTCGGTATTATTAGGATATGGCAAGGACAGGTTGGATCAGTGTCAGGATACTGTGACTGAGTGGGATATCAGGTCATGGTGTTTGTGGCCTGGAGTGTGGCAAACTTCACTCTGATTATGAACCTCATATGTTGCTAGGACGTGAAACCCCAAATCAATGAACCTATTAAACCACTCCTGAACAATACCTGACTATACATCTACCACTCACCTATAACTATATTTACCTTGTGGTGACTGAATAAGCAATGTTTTAAAAGTTAATATATGCCGTTACCTAGCATGGCGCTGGGAATTACAAAGGATAGGGCAAGGAGCAGTGGGATGAAGAAGACCAATTGTCCGCCACTGACATTCCCCTTTCCTAACAAATCTAATAAAAAAACAAACATATTTAGTTTCTTTTCCCATTTCTAATTGTTTGTTTTTGTTTTACATCCTAGCAACATCTAAGGTCATATCAGGACGGGTACCGACTTGTGACAGTCCGCACTCATGGCGACTTTATAGTGATGCCCCACTGGGAGATCAGGCCGCCAGCACTATGACCTGATATCCCACTCAGTCACATTATCCTGACACTGAACCAACCAGTCCTTGCCCTATCCTAATAATGCTGACCACCTGGCAAGGAAGCGACAAGTATCAAGTATTAAGTCATTGGTTTGACTCGACCAGGGTTCTAACCCATGATCCCATGGGTTTGGATCCACTGATCTCCCAAAACAGGATATGGACACTCAACTCATTTGGCCATCCCGTCTGGTTTTCCCATTTCTAAACTATATGCCTAATTTCTTTTTAATAATTGAGTGCAAAAGAAAGCTAATACATGGAATCGTAGACCATCAAGGTCCTTATGCAACCTGAGTCGTGATGCCCTACAATCCAGCCCAGATGGTGCTGAGAACTATTTACATATCAAATTAAGTGATTTTTTAATTTTATGGAAGATATGAGGCAAGGAGGAAAAAAAAAAAAAAGTTAAATTAAAAAAACACACAAAAACACCTGAAGCGCAACAGATGTCCAAATGCAACGCAACATTATTAACAAGTAGAAGGGAAACGCACCTGAAAATACAAGCACACCACTACACCACAAAATCAGGTTACACAGTAACCACCTGCAGGGACACTAGGCACGTGGCGGCCCAAATACTACTGACGGAAATGAGTAACACAAAAGGTCTATGAGAGAAGTGTACTGGCCATGGCACCACATGCCTGGAATAAACAAAACACAAAACAACGGCCATAACCTTGACCACTACAACAAATTCCTAAAGAAAACAACAACTACTTACTGATAGTGATACAGCAAAATAGCACCTGCCCCATAGCACAGTCGCTGCTTGCTGTGTACTGGCACAAAAAGCAAAAGACAGGCCAGAGAAAATGGTAGGTATTAAAAATAGGACAATTAGCCCTCCTAAGTACAAAGGAAATCAGGAAAGCTATCACCACATGGCGCAGTCCACCTGGGTATGTGTAATGGCATAAACCAACACAGAAATGGACAGACCACGGTCATGCATCTGATCCACCCTGAAATACAAAATGGCTAAGCAAACAACACAACCATCCCACCTGGTTGCAGTCCTAAAGGGTCCGAGTGTGTTCTGGCAGACTGGTGCACTATCTTATGGCCGGTACACACCTACCGTTTACGATTCGCGCACTAAAACTCGCGACTCGACCCGACCCGCTTAAAACTGAAAACGGGCCAATTCATTTTTCGAATCGCGAATCGCAATCGTAAACGGCCGCTTTTAGCACTAAAAACTTAGTTTTATGCGCGAATCGCAATCGCTAGGTGTGCGCGGGGGGCGCACACCTAGCGATTTTTGTGCGCGAAACGGGCAGTTTTCGATCGTAAACGGGAGGTGTGCGCGCACAAACGGTAGGTGTGTACCGGCCATAAGGACAGGGCTTGGGTGAAAGGATGCTGTAACAAATCAAAATGGGACGGGATCCTCTCCCACAAGCCTGCATGACACCCAAGTAGATGAACATAGTAGGCTAAGGTATCATACTCAGAGTAGACAAAACTCTGGAAAAATACAAAAAAACTAACATAGGCTACTAACACCCAAAATCGCAAAAGGCTGGCCTGAGCAGAAAAAGGTAAACATACTCCTGGGCGAGGGACTAGACCAAGACAGCACCACAGCTGTCCAGATTTGAAAACAAGCACCCTGGTGGGAGCTTATACGTTATGGGCAGAGTAAAATACCTTGTCGAACAAATAAACAATTTTTTTAATGTTCTAAGAAATAGTACATAACAGTGCAGACCCCACCACTTACTACCTTGTCACCCGGGAAAGGTGATCTACGACGAACCGGGGTATGAGGAGAGGGGCGAGGTGGTGAGGGAGAGGGGGCAGATTGTGGGAAGAGGTGTGGGGATGTGGTGGGATGTTATGGGACGTGGTGAGATGTAATGAGATGTGGCGACATGAAATGAGATGTGGTGCGATTTGAAGAGATGTAGCGATGCGCTTAGATGTAGTGAAATGTGGCAAGATGTTGCAAGATGTAGTGAGATGCGAGGAGATATCGCGAGATGTGGCAGGATGTGGTGAGATGTAGGGAGAAGTGGTGGGATGATTCAAGATGTGGTGAAATCTAGCAATACATGGCGACATGTGATGATATGTGGTGAGATGTGGCGAGATGTTGCAAAATGTGGTAAGATGTTGCAAGATGTGGTGAGATGTTGCAAGATGAGGTGAGATGTGATGAGATGTTGCAAGATGTGGTAGGATGTGGTGAGATGTTGCAAGATGTGATGAGATGTTTTCAAGATGTGGCGAGATGTGGGGGATATGGTGGGATGCGATGAGATGTGGTGACATGTGGTAACATTTGAGATGTGGAAAGATATGGGTGATGTGGGATGTGATAAGCGTTAAGATGTGGTGAGATGTGATTAGGTGTGGTGATATATGGCGAGATGTGGGGGATATGGTGGGATGCGGTGAGATGTGGTGAGACGTGGCGAGATGTGGCGAGATGTTACAAGGAGTGGCAGAATGTTGCAAGGAGTGGCAAGATGTTGCAAGGAGTGGCGGGATGTTGCAAGGAGTGGCGGGATGTTGCAAGGAGTGGTGGGATGTTGCAAGGAGTGGCGAGATGTTGCAAGGAGTGGCGAGATGCTGCAAGGAGTGGCGAGATGTGATGAGATAAACGCATGGGATGCATCGGAATTGAGATTGACAGGCTATTGTTGCTGAGCTGGGAATAGAATGTTGGGATGCTGGAAGGAATGAGAATGGAGAGTGGGGTTGGAGGACAGTGGCGGTGGGGGGTCAATGAGGGGGAGGGAGAAGGATAAGGTATGGAGAGTGAAGGGCCAGGGGGGGAAGATGAGAGACAGGCTCTGGGGACAGATGGAGAGTTAGGGGCAATGGGGAAAGGCGGAGAGTGAGGGGCACTGGGGGAAAGATGGAGACTGAGGGGCACTGGGGACAGGTGGAGAGTTAGGGGCAATGGGGAAGATGGAGAGTGAGGGGAACTGGGGACAGGTGGAGAGTGAGGGGAACTGGGGACAGGTGGAGAGTGAGGGGCAGTGGAGACAGGTGGAGAGTTAGGGGCAATGGGGAAGATGGAGAGTGGGGGACATTGGGGACAGGTGGAGAGTGAGGGGGCAAGATGAAAGAATGGCAACAGAAAGACTAAGGTTCTGCTTGGAAGAAACACCTCGTTGCTACAACTACAAGTGGCGTTTGCTTCTTACCGCGCCTTGAGGTGTGGGTGGGGGCTGGGGTTGGGCTGCGGTGGGGGTGGGGGTGGCGGGTGGAGGGTGGAGGGGGGCTGAACAGGACGAAACGACAGAGGCGCCACCTGCAGGAAATATGCGGGGACAGTGGCATTCATACTGCAACACACACGCAGAAGCAATCACCCTCCAGCGTCCGTCCACTGCCTCCCACTCCACTCCCTCCATCACCCGCCCTCTCCCAGTATCCGCCCTCCGCCACCACTACCCCATGTACCCACACACCACACACCACACACCACACACCATAAACCACACGCCGCGCAGGGCGCCCTCAACCAAACGTTTCACAAGCCATTCACAGGTGACTATAATTTAAACTGAGCACGAGCTAAAACAACACACACCATAAGTCGCAGACTGGGCTGTACAGCCACAACCACAGCCACAGCCAGCCACACCCAGCCGCAGCCGCAACCACAACCTGCCACAGCCACAGTCACAACCATAACCAGCCACAGCCACAACCTGCACTACAACCAGCCACAGCCACAACCAGCCACAGCCATAAACAGCCAGAACCAGCCACGACCACAGTCATAAAAAAGCCACACCCATAGTCACAGCCATAACCAGTCAGCAACAGACACAGCCACTTTCTACTACTGCCACGACTACAGTTACAACCACAGTCACAGCCACAACGACTACCAGTCACAGCTACAACCAGTCACACCCAGTGACAACCAGTCATAGCCACAGCTAAAACCAATCACGCCCACAACCAGCTTTTACCACTGTCACAACCAGTTACAACCAGTCACATCCACAACCACTGTCAGTCACAGCTACAACCAGTCAAAGCCACAGCTACAACCAGTAACAGCGACAACTACAACCAATCACAGCCACAACTACAACCAGTCACAGCCACAACCAGATACAACCCGTCACAGCTACAACCAGTCACAGCCACAACTACAACCAGTCAGCCACAGCCACAATCACAGTCACTGGTACAGCCACAGCGATGCCCACATCCATATCCACACCCCCACTCACATCCATACCCACAGTTATCCTCTGCGCATGCGCATGCGCCAGAGCCGCTCCCGAGCGCCGGCTCCGCCTCCACCGCCGCCGCCACCTGCGCGGACTTGGTTGTTAGCGCGGTGCGGGTACCGCCTAACGACGCGCAGACAACGCGCGCAGTCGTAACCGGAAGTGAAAGTCGTTGTGACGGCGCGGCCAAACGACGCACCGATGACCGCCATAAGTCAGCATGAAGCGCCGCTGCGGCTGACGTTCATGACGCGCCGCCCCAATAAAAGCGTCCGCTTCTTTCCCACCCGCCCGTTTTTAACCGCCCGCCGCGCGTCGCCGGGCAATGAAGCTCGTTTTGCGATTCTTTTGAGACGCGCGCGGCGCCGTTTTCCCCGGGCGCCATAACACCAATTTGCGCCTGATTTACGGGCGCTAGAAGTCTCATTCTCGTCTCGGCAGCCACTCGGAGCTATTCGGAGCTGCTCCGAGCTACTCTGTTTGGCAATTTTGTACTTAGCCGAAGATGTAGTAGTGCAGCAGTCGCGGTTAGTCTCCGAACGGCGGTGGCCGGGTGGGACTCGGCCCCTATCGGAGGCCCGCAGCCCGGCCAGACAGCGCGGCCGAGACGTCGGTACAGCTCTCAAGTCGTACTGGCCAACCGAACGTGGCTTTTTTCTTGCTTTTTTAATTTTTAATTTTGTTTGGTGGTAAATATGTTTATTCGTCTGAAAATACATTTTGTCAGTGCCTGTTGATCGGTTGGTTGGTCTCATAGTCAGATGGTTTTGTTTGTTTGTTTGTTGTTGTTTTACATTTTAGCAACATCTAAGGTCATATCAGGATGGGTACCGACTTGTGACAGTGCGCACTCATGCCGACTTTATAGTGCTGCCCCACTGGAACACCAGGCCACCAGCACCATGACCTGATATCCCACTCAGTCACATTATCCTGACATTGAGCCAACCAGTCCTTGATGGAGCAGTCACACTACGACGTGTATTGCGGCGTGCCGCCAACGCGCTTAAATATATTCAACGCGTCGAGAAACGTCAAACTTTTCGGCGTGTTTTGCGAAAAGTCTAAACATCGCAGCGGGTAGCGTGTTATTGGTGCGCCGCCAGCGTGTTGCGCGGGTGGAAAACAAAGAAACCCCCGCCGCCTGACCCAATTTCTAAAAAGTTGCGTCACATTCCCACGGTTGCTTAGCGCGCCACCAACGCGCCACCAACACGCCACCAACACGCCACCAACATGCCAGCAACACGTTAATATGCGCCAGCCACAGGTTCAGATGCGTAAGCAACACGTCCACACGCGCCATCATCACGTTCAACCCGTCGAGACGCGCTGGAGCAACGCCAATAACGCGCCCCAAACCCGTTGATAGAACGTTAACGACGCGTTGCCTGGCCCGTTGGAATTGTGGGAAAATTCCACGACGTTGCTCAACGTTTCTTGACGCGCTACGAGCGGGCTGGCTACGCGCTGGTAACGCGTATCGATGTCCTGCAAACGTGCCCGTAACGCGCTACCCAACCCGTCGGCGCACGTCAGCCAGCGCCGAAACTTTCGGCGCTGCCCGATGCGCGCCAACGTTTTGTATCAAAATCTACATGTACCGACACGCCCATAACGTGTTTCTAACGCGCCAGTAACGAGTTCCGACGTTTCGCCCAAAAACCCAACACGTTCCCACGTGTTGTCCAACGTTGATGCAACACGTCGTAGTGTGACTGCTCCATAACCTATCCTAATAATGCCGAGCGCCAGGCTAGGAAGCAACAAGTATCAATGTTTAAGTCATTGGTTTGACTCGACCACGGTTCGAACCCACGACCCACCAACATGAGAGACAGACGCTCTAACTCATTCGGCCATCCTGTCTGGTCAAGATGGTTTTGAGTTTCTGTCATTTTCTGAGATACATATAATAGGTGGATCATTATATTAATTATAATCTACCTCATTTTCTTTTAAATAACTTTGATTTTAAATGACTAACTTCATCGAGATATTTGAAGTGTAAACATGTCAAGTTAATTTTGGCATGCTTGGCTAAATTCCTACCCCCATAGGCTTCAACAGTAATAGGTTCTATTAAAATGTCAGAGTACAGTACAACCCCGTTAAACCAAGCTCGGTTAAACCAAATGATCGGTTAATCCAAACTTTTTTTCGGGGGCCGGCAAAATACTACCATTTATCATTTTTAAAAGTTGGTTAAACCAAAGTCGGTTAATTCAAATTATCGGTTAATCCAAACAAAATTGTCGGGCCCCAGGTCACTTCCGGTACATTAAACCAAACGTTCAAAAGGTCATCTGAGACGCTACCGAAAAAAAGTTAGGATTAACCGATCGTTTCGTTTAACCAAGCTTGGTTTAACTGGGTTACGATGTATATACATAAAAAAACAATAATCAAAGTGTCCACATATATTGTACATTCATAATGGACCCACGTTTTTGCCAAAGCCAAGTCAAAGTCGAAGCCAAAGCTCCGTTAAACCAATGATTGGTTAATCCAAACAAATTTCAAGGGTCTCTTCAAGTTTCGTTTAACGGGGTTACACTGTATTAGTAGGCCCTTCTATGTAACAACAAATGCTTAATAAGTGTAGGTTCAAATATAGATGAGTGTTTTGCTTTCGAAAATTTGATGCTTTTATTGCACTATGCAACCTGAATGTACTGCATATTTTAACCACCTCTTTGTGCCTTACATATACTCTATGTTGTTGCACATTCTCTGGTTAAGAGTCTCATACAGCACCCCCAATAGCCGATGTCTAATTTTTGTGCTGGGGGGTCGCTAAACAAACAAACAAACAAAAGTATTATACAGCTTGTCACAAAATTGCGTCACAAGCTTTGTTTGATTGGTTGCTTCATGGAGTTTTAGATCCTGGCAACATCTAAGGTCATATCAGGATGGGGACTGACTTGTGACAGTGCACACTCATGGTGATGTTATAGTGCTGCCCTACTGAGACACCAGGCCACCGAAACCAAGAACCGATATCTCCCTCAGTCACACAAGGGGAGGCATCAATTTTATAAGTCACTGGTTTAACTTGCCCGGGATTCAAAGCAATGCTTAGTGCCAGGCTAGGTAGCGACAAGTAGCAATTTTGTAAGTGGTTTGACTCGGCTGGGATTCAAACTCCCAACCTTCCACATGGGAAGCATGCGCTCATAGTCTTACGGATTCGGCCACTGCCACTGGTACGTCACACGCTATGTGTCTATTCAAATGGATAATCAGCCAGACAGACAAACTCAAAATCTAAGTTTGGCACAGCGGCAAAATTGGGATAGATTTGTAGTGAATGACGTCACACATTGGAATGAATATCCAAACGGACGGTCAGTCACACAAACAGACTCATATAGTGATTAGGTTAAATCGTTGTTGTTTGTTTGTTGTTGTTTTTCGTCCTAGCAACAGGTTGGGTCGAGTATCATGACTTTTGGATGGTCTGACGGTTTTGAGTTTCTGTCATTTTTCTGAGATAAATACATTAGATTGATCATTGCAATCTACTTCACTTAAGCTTGAAGTAACTTTTATTTTAAATGGCTAATTGTAAGATATTTGAAGTGCAAAATTTAAGACCTAAATGCACTGGGATTGGTCCCACTGCTTCACTGGTCACAGCTGGTCCAGTGTATTATTAACAACCCCACCCCAACAACATAATTCATAAACTCACATAACTAACTACATTAGAGTTACACTAGAATATTTCTAACAAACTGACCTTTATATACCGCTTGCCTAACTGCAACTGAACATTAAAACTTACTTAACTTTACCAACTGAATACAGAAGATAACTTCTGCTTACATTCTAAATACTATGTAAATACGCAAATTCATCTGACTAATATTGATCTAGTTATATGACACTACTGTTACCATATTGCTATGGACATTTTGGATTACAGAATTTCATTGTGTTACATGCTGCAAATTGTGTATTCAACAGTTTTTTTAATTCTATACAACTTTTGTGTAAATAACCTTGAATTGAAAAATGGATGGAAGACCGCTGCTTCGGCACTGACAAAAGACTTATTCGGCAGAATAAACATATTTAAACTAGTTTTGGCAAGCACGCCAACAACTCTGACACCATAGGCTTCAGCAGTAAGAGGTTCTATTAAATTGGCTTATTAATAGTATGCAGCGACAAATACTGAATAATTCCACCGGTATCTAAGTAGGATATTTAGTCATCATGAAGCATATGGTTTGTTTCTTTGTTGTTGGTTTACGTCCTACTCCTAGCAACATCTAAGGTCATATCAGGACGGGTACCGACGTGTGACAGTGCACACTCATGGCGACTTCAGGCTATGAAGCGACAAGTATAAATGTTTAAGTCATTGGTTTGACTTGACCAGGAATCGAACCCACGAACTCATAGATGAGAATGGCCTAACAAAAAAAGAGGAAAATATTTATTTAAAAAAAGAAAAAAAGACAGACAGGCAATGACAAGGAGTGGGCAACAATTTCTTTGCCAAAGTTCCTCACTACAGCCAGTCAAGAGACAGAAAGGGCCAAATATTCACTTATGTCCCCTCTCCCTTCCAACCGTTGACTGCATCGGTTGGTTATTGGAGATTGACGTCCTGGCAACCTCTAAGGTCATATCAGGACAGGTACTGACTTGTGACAGTGCACACACATGGTGACTTTATAGTGCTGCCCAACTGGGAGACCAGGCTGCCAGCACGGTGACCTGATATCCCACTCAATCATATTATCCAGACACTGAGCTAAACAGTCCTTGCCCTATGCTAGTAATGCCGAGTGCCTGGCTCGGAAGCGACAAGTATCAATTTTTAAGTTCTAGGTTTGACTCAACCAGGGTTCAAATCCACAAACCCATGGATTCGGCTCCCCGGATCTCCCAAAACAGGAGATGGACGCTCAACTCATTCGGCCACCCCGTCTGGTCCACTTTTCTAGATTTGATCCTACATATACAGTAAAACCTCTCTACATCGACCGACCTTGACACGGACTTTAAGTGGTCCATTTAGGGAGGTGGTCGGTCTAGGGAGTTAGAATATGATTTACAATGGTATTGTTGGGACCCAAATAAAGCACTCCGATATAGGGGAGTGGTCGATCTGTGGATGTGGTTGGTTAAGCCCCTGTCACACCTCGCCGGGTTGAGCAATGAACAGAATTGTCTAGTCCGATCGTGTTTGGGTGTGATAAGTATCAAAATGTATTAAAATGTGTCAAAATGTTGCAATATCGGGTCAAAGGCCACTGGATGAATGGACATGAAACAGACATGAATGGATAGCCAACGGATCGGACGGTAAGCGTCTAAACGGACTCAAACTGGACAAGAACCGTCAATCCGGTGGCATCCATTCCAAGTTTTGTGCATGTTCAAAACGTGTACTGGATCGGGCCGGATATCAACGGATATCAATGGATATGCAACGGACACAAACCGGTCTTTGCCGGATATCAACAGACTTTGTTTGGTTTCTTTCCGTTTCCTCAATCGAGCGAGGTGTGACAGGAGCTTTAGAGAGGTTTGACTGTACTCTACTCTTACGAAAATAAACTAAGCCCGGCTCCAGACTCACCCCGCGAGGCCCGGCACCCCGGCGCGGCTCGGCGGAGGGGGAAGCGGGTGTTCGCGGCGCGAGTCGAGCGCGTGGGACGGAGCAACTCGGAAGCAGCTCACGGGGCCGTGTTCGGCGCGTGTTCGACCACAAAGGTGGGCCGAATTACCGGCCTGCCCCGACACGGGCGCCGCCTAAATCACCGCGCTGCTTTGTGCTGCGTTATGTATGGAGCACGCGGCGGCCGGAAGCGACGATTCCACCGCTCATCGCGCAGACTCCACCGGAAGTGGATGCCCCGCGTGCAGGTGTAGCGGCCATAAGGGCGGATGAGCTTTATTTAGGAGTGATGGGTTTCGCAACTATTGCTGCTGCTGCTGCTGCTGAGTTATTTATACAGTAAAACCTCTTTAAATCGACCGACCATGGGACCGACTTGGTCCATTTTTGGGATGTGATCGGTTTAGGGAGTTTTTTTTTTATCATTACAATAGTATTGTATGGGTGATCGGTTGGGACCCAAATAAAGCGATCGATATAGGGGAGTGATCGATCTGTGGGGTGGAGATGGTTGGTTACAGAGGTTTTACTGTATTTAGTTTGGTATGGGCTCAGGTGCCATTCTCGCATCCATAATGGGTTATTTTTGTTTTGTTATTTTCATTCATTGATTAAAGGCGGCGTTCTCTGAGGCGGAGTGGATAGAGTGTCTGACTTTTTTCTAGGTCAGACTCCTAATCTGAGGGTCGGCGGTTCAATTCCCCGTGCCCCCAGCTCTGCCAATTTGAATTTCCACCGCTGTGTATAACTTACAGTGTCATCAAAGGCCGGTTGCTCTCATACCATGTCTATGTGGTGTGGGAGGTTAAAAATCCCTTGGGTTGGTAAAAGTGTAGGCTCGGGCTTTCTATCGACCAGCAGTGGAATGAGGAAGACCAGTCGTCTATGACTGAAATTTCCCCTGCTTAAACAACTAATGGACCAAAAAAGAAAGAAAAAAGAAAAGCTGCATAGTCCGATGAAATATCAAATTTTCAAAGCCGAATGAATTATCTAGATTTGATTTTACATATCTAACTTAGATACTGAAGCACTTATTAAGCATTTGTTTCTGTGTAGAAGGCAATACTGAGTCAATTTAACAGAACCTGCAGAAGTCTATGGTGTCAGAGTTTTGGCATATTTGCCAAAACTAATTTTCCATGTTTGCACCAAAAATATCTCAAAGGTTGACTATTTAATATAAAAGTAACTTTGAACTAATGTAAAGTAGATACTAGTAATTGATCAAAACATATTTATCTCAGCAAAAATACAGAAATTCAAAACCATCGGACTATGCAACTTTAAGCGAAGGAACTTTCAATCGCTGACTATTGACCAATCTCACACGTGCAGGCAGGATTTTTGCCAGAGGGTAAAATGGGTACAATTTCATACCCTTAAACTTTCTGAGGGTATGACGCTGTATTCTCAAATTATTGGGATCACTTTTTTTTTTATACAAAAATGTTCTTTAAGAAACCAGAGACAACAAAGGGTCTAAAGCCCCCTCCCCTCCCATTTTGCGTACACTTAAAGTATTTTCTGGCGGAAACCGTGATATGGCACTACGACCATGGAGTGTATGTAGTCTCGCTTTCAAATGCAATCAACGATAGAGGGAGGGGGAGAGTACTCCGGAGAGGTAGGTGTGTGAAAGCACTCAAGCCGATGTACGAAACACACATGCCTGGTTCCATCACAATGTCCGATTCACGTTACTTGGGAGGTGCTCCGGCAACCAAGAGATATACTACTCTGGGGAGACCCGACAACTCATTCGGCCATCCCGTCTTTAAGGCCCTGTCACACTTTACCGGATTGAGGAAACGGACATACCCGGACAAAAATATTCTAATCCGGTGTGATTCGCAATTGAAATGTATCGATTACGTAACGGACGGTAACAGATGGTAACAGACGGGTAACAGATGGTAATGGCTGATAACGTATCTAACAATCAATGGACAATTCAGTATACATAAAGAACTATAATGAATGGCAACGGAGGTGTAATGGATATGTAACGGATGGGAACGGATGGGTAATGGACGGGAACGGACGGGGAACGGACGAGGAACGGATAATAACCGCATACGTCAGTCCGGCGCACTCCGTTACAAGTTTTGTGCATGCTCAAAACTTGTAATGGATTGGGCCAGATATCAACGGATATGCAACGGACACAAACCGGACTTTGCCGGATATCAACAGACTTTGTTCCATTTCAATCCGTTTCCTTGATCCGGGAGTGTGACAGGGGCCTTAAGTTTTACTTTAAGTTCTGTGTCCGTGCATTCTGCCCAAAGTTACCCAAATATGGAGATCTGTGCCGGTGTGCCTTTTCCAGGCCTGCTTTATCTGCTGTATACCAGGAAAGGGTCGTAAACCAACAGGAGGCGGCCGTGCCTGTGGTGTAGGAGACAACCCCACAACTAAAGCACAGTCAGTGGTCCAGCTTCCACAAAACAAGGATTACAGAGAAGAACAACCGAAACGGACACCGCCCCGTCACTCCTCAAGGCTGCAATTAGGGCAGTTAAGCACATCAAAGGTGGGTGGTCCCGGTGGGTGGGATGGTATGTTGGTGGTGGTGAGTTTGTGTGTGTGTGTGTCGGGGGGGTGTCAGGTAACCTTATGTGTGGTGAGGAATCTGTCTACAGGAGGATCAACAGTGGGGTTTGTAGGGGTGTGAGGAAAGTAAGACTAAGAGGGTCAAGAACAGCACCCACAACTCTAGCAAAACTACAAACAACAACCAACTTATATGTATATATATATATTATATATTATATATATATATTATATATAGTCTGTATATATATATATATATATATATATATATATAATGCATATAGAATTGATCAATTATTTCAAGTATAATATATATATATATATATATATATATAATATATATTTAATATATATGTGTAGTATAAAGCATTTATACAAATATTATTAGGATATAACCGATTTACTACAAAGGGTCAGTTAGATAAGATACAGTGAATATATACTAGTGTAGTAGTCTGAACATGAGCTCTACTATCACGCGGTAGCAGCGGAGACTACGACGCTACCGGCGCAGTACCACTACACTGCGCTAGGTGGCGGCACGGGTCACCACCGGTCAGACCCCAACTGGGCTGACCTCTACTGCGTGTGGTTGACCCCCCCCCCCCCACACACACACCTATAGAGTCGATGTGGGATCTGGCGAGTCAGGGGGCGGGTGAGACAACTACTGACGCCGCGGAGAGCAGAGGGTTCAATAAACCAGGTGAAGCGTACACTGAATTGAATCTTGGTGTTCTTTCGTGTGAGAAAGGGTGAGTCGGAGGGCCGTAGGCCATTACACTATTACATAGGGAACAGAAGATAGATAGTGTCCTTGTTTATATTCCCATAATAGATTTCATATATAACTTACTATAAGGGAGGAGGAAGCACATCCGGGTCCAGCAATCTTTTACATACTTAATCGGATAAAAAATCATCTTAAAATTCTATGGATATTAATCTTTTTTCATTTCGGCACCAGCCAACGTCATAGTCATGGTAGGGTTGGGTGGGTGGGCCCTGACCCACGACTATCCGAGGCTTGTACTTCGGGAAAACAACAGTTATCCATCATCGGTACCCAGGTATGATTTGTATAACTATACTATTTTACCTTGGTACTCCGCCTCTGTCTACTCGTATTTTTTTTATACTCTTTCATATTATTTCTTAACATAAAATGTTTCAGTACCTCAAAATATGTAATGTTGCATTCCTCACCCATGTTTTAGTTGGTGAGCAGACGAGTTGCCAGGCTGCGTGACTTTTCTAGTCGTTTGTTGTAATGTTTTGCAAACGACCTAGCCATCTGCCAGCCGGCGTGCGCCAGGATTCTCTTCACTGAGATTCCTAAATGTCTTGCTTTAGAGACCATGGTCCCCCTCGTTGAGGGGGATGCATAGCGTGCCGTATCGACACCTACCTCCTTAAGCACCGTGATGGTCCATCTTGCTAGTGTGTCTCTCGAGATAGCCTTATGCGGCTTAATATAGCTTATCAAAAGCTGTGTGGAATTCCTTATTGCTCGTGACTTGGATATATAGGCCCTAATGCCTCCACCTCTGCCATCTTGGATTTCCACCACTGTGTATAACTTACAGCGTCATCAAAGGCCAGTTGCTCTCATACCACGTCTATGTGATCTGGGAGGTTAAAAATCCCTTGGGTCAGTAAAAGTGTAGGCTCGGGCTCTCTTTTGACAAACTGTCTAATGGTGAAAACAAGTCTATTCAGACTTATCCATAATACTTTTAATAGGCAGTATAAATCTTCAAGAAATGGCTGGCACAACACAAATCCGTCGATCATCGGGAAAACTGTTCACATGTACCGGGGACAGTGGGTCCCCTGTACGGTTGGAATTGAGCAATGTCCCAAACTCGAAGGTTGCCTCAGTCTTGTCCATCTCTATAGAGTTTTGTTGTTACAATGGTATTGTATGGGCGTTCGTTTGGGACCAAAATAAAGCGATCGATATAGGGGAGTGGTCGATCTGTGGAGGTGGTCGGTTAGAGGTTTTACTGTGTATACAATTTTGCTTGCTCATATAATCGAACAATTATTAGTAAAATTATCATTGAAATAAGTGATAAATTATAAATAAAAATATTGAAAAATCACAAAAATCAATGAATCATTCATAAAATTATTAATGAAATCTTTAATAAAATCATCAATAAAGTTATTAATACAATTATTTAAGATATATACAATGGAGTTGGTCCAAGTGTGCCCTCCGAGTGGTTACAGTGCCAGCCAGTAGGCGTTCATTTGTCAGACTGCATTTTATATTGGTGGAATTGGCTGGCGAATTGGTAGTATGACTCGACATGGGCGGGCTCCTCAGTCATACCTGTGGTGATGGGGGTTGGTGAGTGTGGGGGGGGGGGGGGGAGGTACCTCACGGGAACCCGGACTTACTACACTGACTCATCATGACTCAATGAATGCCTCAAGAGGATTTGTCTAGGGTTGTTCGTCTGCCTGATCTATATCAACGGGCATGGTTCACCAAATTGTCACCAATTTAGATTTTTTTTTTTAATTAAATAAAAAAATCCCACTAAAAAATCGATTAAAAACCAGATTAACCAAGTCGCTTTCAATTGACAAGTTTGTCAGTGTGTTGTTATTTTGTAGAAGATGTCTACCCGTTTAATTAGTTCATAACCGATGTCTACTTTTGTTGTGTGTTGGGGGATAGGGGTCGCTAAACAAACAAACAAAACAAACAAAACAAAATTAGTTGAGATAAATGAGTTAAATTATTACAAATTACTTGATACAAAAGTATTGGAATGCAAGAAAAGGATAGATACATGAAATGTTGATGCTGGTTTGTTTGTTTGTTGTTTTACATCTAGCAACATCTTAGGTCATATCAGGATGGGTACCGACTTGTGACAGTACGCACTCATGGCGATTTTATAGTGCTGCCCCACTGGGAAATCAGGCCGCCGGCACCATGACCCTATAACCCACTCAGTCACATTATCCTGACACCGAGCCAACCAGTCCTTGCCTTATCCTGATAATGCCGAGCACCAGGCTAGGAAGCAACATGTATCAATTTTTAAGTCATTGGTTTGACTCGACCGGGAACCGAACTCGCGTGTTCATGCTTTAATCACCCTTAAATCCATAGTGTCTACTGACACAGAAATTGATTCTGTTCTTTTGCACTCTGTAAAAGCGATGGTTGAATACAAACCAAACAATTCTCACTGTGAATATGGCCTATGCTGCCAACATGGCGTAAAGAAACCACCGATCAATCAATCAATCAATCAATGTGGTGTTCTCTGTGGCTGAGTGGTTAGAGTGTCTCACTTTTTTCTGGTCAGACTCCTAATCTGAAGGTCGGTGGTTCGATTCCCCATGCCCCCACCTCTGCCAATTTGGATTTCCACCGCTGTGGATAACTTACAGCATCATCAAAGGCCAGTTGTTCTCATACCATGTCTATGTGGTGTGGGAGGTTAAAAATCCCTTGGGTCGGTAAAAGTGTAGGCTCGGGCTTTCTATCGCCAAACTGTCTAATGGTGAAAACAAGTCTATTCAGACTTATCAATGATAGGCAGTATAAATCTTCAAGAAAAGAAAAAAAAATCACCCTTTTAGTCACCCTTAGCCAGAGTAGGGGTGAATGACAACGCTGCGTAAATCTGAGCAAAACTGCTTCAGTAGGAATTAATTATAAACAAGCTGTTGCGTTGAGGTGGTGGTTCTATTCTTCAGTCTGTATCTTTGTAGGCATAAAATTAAGAAATTGAGAGAGAATTAAAAAAAACACCCAAAATGGCAGCCACAGGAAGCTCTTGATTCGACGATAAAGTCTATTAATGTAAATGATTTCATCAATTATTCACCCCAAAAGTAGTGACCTATGATAGATAATTATTTGAACCATATATATATTTAGCATATTAGGTTGCAACATCATGTGGTTATTTCCATAAGTCAGCCTTCCAACGCTTTTTCTAATGGAGAGGAGGAGAGGAGGAGAGGAGGAGAGGAGGAGAGGAGGAGAGGAGGAGAGGAGGAGAGGAGGAGAGGAGGAGAGGAGGAGAGGAGGAGAGGAGGAGAGGAGGAGAGGAGGAAGGAGGAGAGGAGAGAGGAGGAGAGGAGGGAGGAGGAGAGGAGGAAGGGAGAGGAGGGAGGAGAGGAGAGAGGGGAGAGGAGGAGAGGAGAGGAGGGGAGGAGAGGAGGAGAGGAGGAGAGGAGGAGAGGAGGAGAGGAGGAGAGGAGGAGAGGAGGAGAGGAGGAGGAGGAGGGGAGGAGAGGAGGAGAGGAGGAGAGGAGGAGAGGAGGAGAGGAGGAGAGGAGGAAGGAGGAGAGGAGGAGAGGAGAGGGAGGAGAGGAGGAGAGGAGGAGAGGAGGAGAGGAGGAGAGGAGGAGAGGAGGAGAGGAGGAGAGGAGGAGATATATACTGGGATGAACAGAAACAGTGTTGTGAGAGTAAGCTGAAAGAAAGGTGATGTGTTTGTGTGTGTGTGTAAGAGAGAGAGAGACTCAGAGATATAGAAAGATACTCAGAGAGAGAGAGAGAGAGAGAGAGAGAGAGAGAGAGAGAGAGAGAGAGAGAGAGAGAGAAAGAGGGTGTGTAGGTGGAGAGAGTGATAGACATAGAGGGAGAGAGCGCGATGGAGATGGCGATAGGAAGAGAGACAGGGAGAGGGCGGTAGAAACAGGGGCAGACAGAGGGAGAGGGAGAGGGAGAGGGAGAGGGAGAGGGAGAGGGAGAGGGAGAGGGAGAGGGAGAGGGAGAGGGAGAGGGAAAAGGCTGTGTGGTGGAGCGAGGTGAGATGAGTGCTGGCGGTGTGTGTGGGGGCGGGGGGCAGTGCGTTGCGCGGGTGGTGTGTGGGTGTGTGGGTGTGTGGGGGACCTGCTGATTTACCCACCGAACCAGGATGACCATTTACAACAGCAGTGTCTACCACTAGTGATGCGGTGAGCCTCAAAGGCAAGGCGCCAATGTCCGACATTCTCAAAGCTTAATGAACCGCCTATTGAGACTCTGAAAACTTACCACACCTCCACCCCCACCCCCACCTCCACCGCACCGCTTGAAAACATCCCCAAGGAAAGCCACACCGACTAGGTATAGATAGAACAGACGCAGTCCACCTCACCCCCCTCTCACATATATACTCTGACACACACGGACATACTACGCACGCACGCACGCACGCATGCACGCACGCACACACACACACATACCAACATAACCAGTGTAACCAATCACAACACCTTTGAGACGAAGGATACCCTTATGCAGCCTCACATCACACACAACCAGACACACACACACAACCAGACACACACATATATACACACAATTACCTCACCTCACAGATACACCCTCAGACACACACACATATTTACACCAACCTAACAAGTCCAACCAATCACAACTCTTTTGAGACGAAGGATACCCTTATGCAGTCCCACCTCACAGACACAGACACACACATAGTTTCCTTCGTGTAATCATGCCCAACCAGTATGTCGGCAGATTATACCCAGTCGGTTCGTCGCCTTACTAATAACAGTTAGGTCATAAAGATGTTTCGGAAGAGTCAATTTCACTAACAGATTGGCGACATTCGAAACCAAGTGTGAGAGTGAGTGAGTGAGTGGGTGAGTGGGGGAGTGGGTGAGTGACGTGAGTTACTGGAGTGAGTGAGTGGGTGAGTGAGCCCTGTTACAGAAACAGTGTTGTGAGAGTAAAAAGCTGGGTGAGTTGTGGGTGAGTGTGAGTGGGTGAGTGAGTGAGTAAGTGAGTGGGTGAGTGACTGGAGTGAGTGAGTGAATGAATGAGTGAGTGGGTGCGTGAGTGGGTGAATGAGTGAGTGAATGAGTGGGTGGGTGAGTGAGCGAATGAGTGAGTGAGTGGGTGAGTGAGTGAGTGCATGAGTGAGTGAGTGAATGAGTAAGTGGGTGAGTGAGTGACTGGAGTGAGTGAGTGAGTGAGTGAGTGAGTGAGTGAGAAAAGAGAGACATACAGCGGGAGGGGGTGGGGAGAAACATCAGAGAGAGGGAGAGGGAGGGAGGAACATATATGAGAGAAAGGAAATGTGGGGGGGGGGGGGGAGATATATCAGAGAGAGGGAGATGGCGACCGAGAGGAAGAGATGGAAAAGTGCACATAAAGAGGGGAGAGGGGGAATGGTGGACAGAGTCAGGAAGAGAAAGAGAAGAAAGGAGGAGAGGAGAAGAGAGGAGAGGAGGAGAGGAGGAGAGGAGGAGAGGAGGAGAGGAGGAGAGGAGGAGAGGAGACGAGGAGAAGAGGAGAGGAGAGGAGGAGAGGAGGAGAGGAGGAGAGGAGGAGAGGAGGAGAGGAGGAGAGGAGGAGAGGAGGAGAGGAGGAGAGGAGGAGAGGAGGAGAGGAGGAGATATATAGAGGTAGAGAGAGACAGAGAGGCGGACAGAGTAAAAACCCTATGGTTCCCAATAGTTGAGCGCCACGAGGCGGGCATTTTATGAACTACATGTACTCAGATATTGGTCGTTATCGTCGTGCCAGTATAGTTTGGCTGTTTTTTTATTTGTTACGTTCGTTGATTAGAAAAGTGAAATTTCAACTGCAGACGATTGGTCTTCCCCTCCCCATGTTCCTTGATCTATCCTCTGCTGCTGGTGTCCCCGTGTAAGATAACTACAGATAAGGCGCTGACCAGTGGTGGTGGTAGTGGTGGTGGTGGTAGTGGTGGTGGGGGTGGTAGTGGTGGTGGTGGTGGTAGTGGTGGTGGTGGTAGTGGTTGTGGTAGTGGTGGTGGTGGTGGTAGTGGTGGTAGTGGTGGTAGTGGTGGTGGTGGTATTGGTGGTGGTGGTGGTGGTAGTGGTGGTGGTGGTAGTGGTGGTGGTAGTGGTAGTGGTGGTAGTGGTGGTGGTAGTGGTGGTGGTGGTGGTAGTGGTGGTGGTGGTATTCGTGGTGGTGGTGGTAGTGGTGGTGGTGGTATTCGTGGTGGTGGTGGTAGTGGTGGTGGTGGTAGTGGTGGTGGTAGTGGTGGTAGTGGTGGTGGTGGTATTGGTGGTGGTAGTGGTGGTGGTGGTAGTGGTGGTGGTGGTAGTGGAGGTGGGAGTGGTAGTGGTGGTGGTGGTAGTAGTGGTAGTGGTGGTGGTGCGGTTGTTCCTGCTGTTCCTGCTGCTGGTGTCCCCGTGTAAGGTAACTACAGATGAGCGGGTGACCAGTGGTAGTGGTGGTGGTGTAAGATAACTACAAACGAGCGGGTGACCAGTGACCGGCAGTAAATCAAACATCTGAGACATCTACTGGCCTTGTGGCTAATCGTTCATTTCTATGCAGCGACCCCTGATCGAGTAGTTATCGCACCAAAGGGACCCGGGGTGTATAACAGGGACCCCGGGCCGGCCGGCCTACGTCTGAGGGCACCCGGCATTAAACCCCGCCCCCCCCCCCCGTCACCACCCCCCGCTCTCACCCCTCATCTCACCCCCACCCTCCCTACACACAGGACACCCCCCTCCCCTTGTAAAAGTGGCCTGAGTTAATAAGTACCCCCACCCCCACCCCCACCCCCACCCCCAGTATAATGTCCGCCCCACGCAGAATGGGGCGCCATTGTGGGACAAAGTTGTAAACCACCACTGTGTAATTATACTAACAAATCACTTAAATTAGAAGCTACCCTCGCACCAAATTTTAACTCTTTATTTATTTTTTTTAATTCTAGAAATTCTAGCAATAGAAAATGTCTATCTATTATAACTAAATGCAGTATAATGTATGAATGGAATACTGATGTATTGGGAGGCTGTGAATGCAGGTGCGCCTGAAGATTTAATACGTGATGTATAAGGAAGTTATGGGAATATAAAGACGTTCACTATTCACGTACAGTGCCTCTATTGTCATGACTTGCTATACTACACTACACTACACTACACTACACTACACTACACTACACCACACCACACTACACCATACTATACTATGCTATACTGTACTATACTATACTATTTTATATTATACTGCATTGTATTATACTACTATACTAATATGTATCCCAATACAGGTCGCCCGAGGCACTGGAATCGGATCAGTGCATCAACACAAAGGGTGTTTTCAAACTATTACTATGCTATGCTATACTATGATATGCTATGATATGCTATGATATGCTATGCTATGCTATGCTATGCTATGCTATGCTATGCTATGATATGCTATGCTATGCTATGCTATGCTAGATGCCATGCTATGATATGCTATACTATACTATAATAATTCTAATACTGTACTATACTATACCATACTATTCTGTACTAGACTATACTAAAATAATACTATACTATATACACAATACTACACTATAATAGATTATACTAGACTAGACTAGACTATAGTACATATACAATAGTACACTATGCTATACTAATTACTATACTATTCTGGCCAAGTTCCCACTTCTGACACGGCAGCGCCACCTGCAATTGGACTTTGACACTAAATTGACCGGCACATCATACCATACCTTATACTAATATTAATAACGATGCTTCACTCTATCTCGGCACCCATAGTACACACCCATACACACAAATACATATAAACACACACAAATGTATACATACATACCAACACACATACCTAACTACTGACATACATATATACCTACCTACATATACACATACATACATACATCGATACATACATATATACATACATTATATACATACATCTATACATACATATATACATACATTTATACATACATATATACATACATATATACATATACACATACCTACTACCTACATGCATACAAGCAAAGAAGCATACATATATACCTACATTTATACCTACCTACACGCACAGATATACATACATAGATATACACATACATACATATATACATACATACAATCACACACATACATACATACATACATACAATCACACACATACATACATACAATCCCACACACACATACATGCATGCATGCATGCATACATACATACATACATACATACATGCATGCATGCATGCATACATACATACATACATACATACATACATACATACATACATACATACATACATACAATACATAAAATACATACATACTACATACATACATTACATACATACATACATACATACATACATACATACATACAACATACATACATACATACATACATACAATCCTTACATACATACATACATACATACATACTACATACATACATACCCGTGCGCCAGGCAAGAAGGCAAGTTTCAGTGACGAGCCGTTGCTAAGGCACCCCCCCCCCCCAGCCCTACCAGCGGGTACGAGTGCCTATTAGCACAGGTACATCCATCTCCCGGGCGGGCCTGACACTTGAAACAAGATTCCAATTAGGTTAAGGTGTGTAGCCGCCCGCTACCCGACCACCTGATTGAGGGCTCGGCCCGACACCTGATCAGGGGCCGCGCCATTTTAATTACAGGCCGCCCAAAAGTCAGCCAAGTGTGTGTGTGTGTGTGTGTGTGTGTGTGTGTGTGTGTGTGTGTGTGTGTGTGTGTGTGTGTGTGCGTGTGCGTGTGCGTGTGCGTGCGTGAGGGGGGATGGGCTTCTCAATGGGGTCGGCAGACCGGTAAGCCATATAACTTCATTTTAAATTAAAACTCTCGCCATATAATATGCAAGTCGGAAAAGGCTCCCAGAGATTTATAATTGTTCTAATCCCGGCAGTCAAACCAATGACTTATAAACGTGGTACTTGTCCCTACCTAGACTGGTAAGCCATATAACTTTATTTTAAATTAAACTTCTATCCTTATAATATGCAAGCCGATAAAAGGCGCGTGGAGATTTATAATTTGTTCTAAGTTGTTCTAATCTCGGCCAAGTCAAACCACCATCATCATCATCATCATCATCATGCTGTCAGTTGCTATGTGACAAAGACTGCTTTCATTACTTGACTGCCTCTCTCCATTTAGCTCTCTGCTGTGAGAGTTGGGTCCATGAGTCGGTCTTAATGTCTCTCAGCTTCAGGTTTCTCTTGATGGTATCCTTGAACCGGAGACGAGGGCGCCCTCTCTTTCTGTAACCAGAAGACAGTTGAGAATAGAGGATCTGCTTTGGTAGCCTGTCTGATGACATCCTCATGAGGTGTCCAGTCCACCGGAGATTCTTTTTGATCAGAAGATCTTCCATAGAGGGCAGCCCCGTCCGTTTGAGTATTTCCTTATTGTCACTTTGTCCTTCCAGGTTAGCCTCATGATTGAACGCAGATGTTGCATCATGAAGGCATGCAGCTTTTTCACCTGTCGTCTGTACACTGTTCAGGCCTCGGCTCCGTATAAAAAAAAAAGTAGGGTGGATAGCACAATTGCGTGGTAGATCTTGCCTTTGACCCAAATGGACACATGGTGGTTGTTCCAGAGTCTCGGGCGTATTCGGCCGAAAGATGCGCTAGCCTTGGCCATCCTCCTCTGTATTTCAGCATCAATGCGTCCATCACTTGATATAGTGCTTCCGAGGTAGGTGAATTCCGGAACAGAGTTCAGGTTGTTTCCGTCAACCATGATCTCCTCCTCTCAAACCAATGGCTTATAAAATTGGTACTTGTCACTACCTCCACTGGTAAGCCATATAACTTTAATTTAAACTCAAATTCTCTCCATATAATATGCAAGTCGGGAAAATGCGCCTGGGTATTTATAAATTGTTCTAATCCCGACCGAGTCAAACCAATGGCTTATAAAATTGGTACTTGTCACTGCTACCTAGACTTGCACTTCGTTTTACTAGGGTATGGGAGAGGGAAGGTAGAATAAGGAAGACCAATTCTCAGAGATTGAAATTCCCTCGACCCGGGCGCACCCACAAGTTCCACGTGCTTACAGCCCGGTGTAAAGATTAAAAATTCCCCCCCGATTGAAGTTCCCCCCCCCGTTTTCCCCCCCTCGTTTTAACTTTCCCTCCCCAAATTTTTGGGGAATTTTCTTTAATTTTTTTTTCATGACAAATATAATATTACACAGAGAATACCATAACGGAAATTATTACTAGTACAACAAAACATATTTCACCCCAAATGACACAAAAAGTATCCAAGATGGCTAAGAAAAAAATATTATAGGTCTGAATTTTAAAACGTTTTTAAAAAGTTTTTTAAACAATTTTAAATTCCCAGAGGGGGGAATTTGAAAATAGGGGGGAGGAATCTGAAA